>JANRGW010001907.1:0-36012 GCA_024733675.1 Psilopsiagon aymara | reverse complement strand
TGTTATTGGTGGTAGCAATAGTGATTTGTGTTATACCTTAGTTATTGGACTGTTCTTATCTCAACCCGTGGGAGTTAAATTCTTTTGATCCTTCTCCCCTTTCCCCCCCCCCTTTTGGAGTGGGGGGGAAGAAGGAGGGGGAAGTGAGTGAACAAAACTACTTGTTTTACAGCTTAAACCGCGACAGCTCTTTTAGGAGGGGGAGGTGAGTGAACAAACTGTGTGGCTGATTTACAGCTTAAACCACGACAGAAGCACAACAAGGCTAAACCCAAGAGCTTCTCTTACAGCATTACCAACATTTTTAAGTGGTCCAAGCCTCCCTCATTCAGAGCTCTCCATTACATATCCACCCACAGGCATACACAGAAGAAACTAAAAGCTGTTGCCCTTTTAGGAATGAAAGCTGGTTTCTTAACCTCTGAAAGAATACCGCAATGCTGGTACTCAGCAGAAAAATAGCTGGAAGCAGTGATCTTTACATATCAAAATTCCTTTTGAGGAGTGCAAAAGCACTAGATAAATAAAATCGCAATGGTATTGTATATTTTTTTAATGGGGGAGGGAATGGAGGTACAAAGGCTACATGATCTTCTCAACGTTGTGTAGAAGCTGATCTAAATAAATATCTGTATACACATAACTCTCTATGTATAAATTGCCATCAATGAGTCATTCTTGGAAGACAGTGCTTCCACGGCACCCAGGTCCTGTGTAATATCAGCACTAGCTAAACCTGCCTGGGTGCAGTGGCAGCAGGTAGAATCCAGTTCTCCTGGGTGAGCCCTTCAGTTGCTCTAAATCCATACAGCTTCTTTGGCTAGAGATTTTAAATTGAAACTACTATCACCAAATGGCTGTTACTTCTTGGGTCATGAACAAGCAGGAACTACAGAAAGGAAGAAAAACATTTCTTCTCAAATTTCCAGTTCAGTCAACATGTCCTTTATATGTTTCTACATGGTTAGAAACCTTTTTAGTTACTTTTTAGCTCAATATTTATATTATCAACCCTTTTTGGATAATTTCTTTATGTCAGATATCAAGCACAAACATTTGCCTGTCAATGTTGATC
The DNA here is from genome assembly GCA_024733675.1 of Psilopsiagon aymara. NCBI lineage: Eukaryota > Metazoa > Chordata > Aves > Psittaciformes > Psittacidae > Psilopsiagon > Psilopsiagon aymara. Next base: position 34,937 of record JANRGW010001907.1, on the reverse strand, counting down.
TTCATCCTTCTAAGCCTCCATTGTTCAGCTAGGAAACAGGCACCTTCCTACAGCCCGTTAGACCTAGTGAGCCAACTCAAGGGGTAGAAAAAAAAAAAAAAGCATTAAGTGCTAAACTTTAGTACCACTTCAGTGCAACCCACTGAAGTAGTGGAAAGAGGCTCGATGAGAGAAAAATGTGCCCAGCACTGTGAACTTTTTGCAGACATCTGTATTTTCCAGGGATCAGAGATCTTCATGATCAAGAACAATTTAACAGTTTTAGCTTCCTAGTGATTATTTCAAAACCTAGGCATGATGATGCCTACGCCATGCATTTTCTTCCCAAGAGACACAGGACAGATAAACTGGCTATACCAGGTAACACGGCCCCTTCAGAATAGAAGTGTTTCTGCCATGTTGGCCATATCTGAGCCAGAAAGATGTCAAAGGGTGATGCAAATCTCCACCTGGAAAAAACTCAAACTGATGTGGCATCTGTGGGTGGATACAATTTTCTATCCTGAAGCCACTCAATTAAGAACATTTCTTCAGCTCAAAAAGAGAAACAATTAAGGGATCAGATGCATCAGTACATTGGAAAAAGTACTCAAAACCTTTCACCTCCAGTTAGGTCTTTCTGCTGCTAGTCTGGAGAAAGCTTTATGTATTTTGACTTCACACTAAGTATCGGTTTTGGCTAAACCTGCAGCTGAACCTCCTGTCCAGCTAATACTTGCCGTTTGCACAATCTGCCAGCAACACTTTTGCACGTTCTGCCATCGCAGTGCTATGTGAGCTTGCTTTACCTTTGCTATCTCTTGCCTATGCTAAAGTCAGCTTAAAAGATTAATAGGGCTCTATTCTTCAGCCCTGTCATTTCAGCACCTGCTATAAAGGTCATTTGCACTTAAAAATGAGGTAGTTAGAAAACAGTTAAGCATCTCTGGCAGAATGACTATTCAGATCACAGGATACAGAGGTCCCAGCTCCAGTGTACATCACTCCCATAAAAACCTAGTAATTTACTGATAATCAAAACTGGTATAATAATCATGCATGTAAATTAGATAGAAAACAGAAGTATTTTAGGAGGATAACATCCATTATTACAATACTCTATGTGCCTGAGACAAAGCAGACTAGTTTCATGGCCATTTTCACCATAGACATGGTGGAAATATTACATTTTATGGTTTGTCACAGATTAATGAAAAATACTTTTAAGTGCAGCTTTAATATTAAGAAATTAACAGAGATTGAATGGTCCTTTATTTAGTCAAGTGAAACAAAAGAAAAAAGCCCTTGAACAGCTACAAATCATCAGCTTGTGATCTGTGCTTCATTAATTCCTTTCATACAGCTAGAAAGTAGATGAAGTAAAACCAGCATCCAGCAACAAATACCTTTGTGTGAAGAATGATTTTTTTTGTTTGTCTGTTTTTTTTGTTCTTAATGCAGAATGTGAATAAAATTCACAGAACCAGAATCCCGATAATTTTAATTGACCCAACTTATTATTTTCGGGTAGAGGGTGGAGGTGAGGGGGTGAAACATGCTACCCAAAGTGAAACATGAAGATGCAATACAGAGTGCACAGAAAGCAGACAAGCCCAAATTCACGGTGGTGAATTTTTCCATCTTCAGGAGATCATCTTGGTGTCATTCACGGGGAAACAGTAGAAAATTGTTGAGGTGAAATATAAATTTTGCTTCCCTCAACACTCAAGTGCCATTTAAAACTATGAACTTGACAGTGCCACATTCCTATCAGACAGCTGAAAGAGTTATGCTAAGTCACAGTTTCAGGGTTTAGGTTCTCCTACCAACAATCCAGTGAAAAATTACGTGGCTTCTTTCCAGAGAGTGGTAGCAAAATATCCTCCACAGGCAGTGACGTGGAGGTCTCCACCTCAAAGGTTAAAGGATTTCTGAAGGTAGCAACTTCACTGTGACTGCATGGACCAGCCATCATTTTGGTGACTGCCTGCACAGCTATCACATTCAGGATTTCAAGAGATTAGGCAGCTCTCTTTGGACATGTGGAAACCAGAGCATTGCACCATATCCCTTGAGCCTCATTGTAGCTGTGAGAATTGTACAGAATGGGTTGTTTGCAAGTTCTAAATTGGCACAGGAAAGCCCTTGTGCCTTCCTCTATAGCCTCTGAAAGTACAAAACAGCAAAAATAACAGGAATTTACATACTTCTACAGCCTTATGTATTAAGACAATCTCCATATATCTAGATAAATGAAGTCAGAAAATTCAGGTTACTGAAAACTGTCTTATCCACCCAGTTATGTGATACCATATTAGGGTCTATATAGGGTTAATGTCTATATTAATGCTGCTTTTTTTTACTTAGCAAAGAGATGTTTGGTGGCACCCGATTTCTTCCATCATTAGTAAAATACTGATTTGCTGAGAAAGGAGGAGGATGAAGACATTTCCTTTGGATCAGTCTTCCAGCAAGGAGAAACCTACCACAGAAGAGACCATGAGAGCCACAGGAAGGTTCCTCACTTTGTAGGTGGATTTTTACAGCAAAGCTATAGAGACAAAACAACCAGTTTGACATTCATGCCTGACACCAAGCAAGGGGCTGAACCTGATCCTCCCACAGTCTTACTGTCTGTGTAAGCAAATGGATCTTAGTTGCTTATGCAGAAATTTGTAGAGAGACAAAATCAGCAGTTAAGCAATTCCACATCCATCTGAGTTGCAGGACAGTGTCCAGAGGTGGATTCATATGTCCCAAGTGGTTAACACAACCCGTGCACTATCAGGTATTCTATCACCTGCACTTCTGTGACCATCATTCTGGTTTACATGCTTTTGGATTCTAGGAATTCTGCTCACAGGACCTAGTTTTACTGTAACAATTTAAAATTCTAACCAAATATTTAGATGCATGTGTTGCCACTGCATTATGGAAGTGATTAATATGAAGATTTACGTGGATGGATATTGGAGTAAGCATCCTTCATAAGGTGCTTTTATTCTATCTAAGCACTCCAGGTCTAGCAGGACACATTATAATTAAACAAATTTATCATTTTTGCAGTTATATTTCTGTTCTTAAACTAGATTAAAACACAGTTCAACAGATTCTTATCATGCATATCACTGGGTTGAAGTGCAGCCAGGTGAGCTGCTGTACTTCTGCCTATCACTGATGTTTTCCCAGAGCTATTAGTCTGACTGAGCACAGGAACGTGCTGGGTGGAGGGAAGCAAAGGAAGGACAGGATGAAAATTAAGGATAACCAACATAAAAGACCACAAATTACTTTGTTATATATTTAATTCACTCTACACAAACACTTCCACTTCTGAAATTCACTTACATACGGCACTACTAGTAAATCAAATAATTCAAGAGTCTGCACAAAATGTACTTGCAAAAGGGTTGAAAGCATCAGCAGTCATAAATCCAGATATTCTAATGCAGAAAGAATATCCCCCTCTGCCCACACTGTTTGCTCACTCAAGACAGGAGCGTGACACCTGCTCCATGGGAAAGCTCTGCACCAACTCCTGTATTTCAAAACAAATGCTGTGGGTCAGTCAGTGAGCAGCTAAAGTGCTGTAAATCCTAAAATAAGTCCATAATAATTTATCTCCTCTTTTCACAGATAAGATGGTTCAGAAGTTACTGAGATTAAAGGCTTGGATTTCAAAGGGTTTCCCTTTTTAAAAAAAAATAAAAAGAAAAATGAAAAAGAAATCCCACAAACTGAAGAGCCAAATTGATACATGAAAAGTTGAATCCCAGTTTTCATAGGCGGAATGCTCCAGACTTTTGGAAGATTTAGCCCACTTAGGCTCAGCCTGGGTGTTTTGAAGCAGCTATCATCACTAGTTATTTCCTCATTTTCTTTGTACAGAGGCTGCAATAGCATGACTGATGAGAGGCTGGTCAGATCAATCATCAACTGAAGACATAACTGGGTCTTGAGCTGCCCAGTACAGCTTGTCTTCAGGGCCTGCTACCCCAAGCCTCTTCTTCCAGAAACGGTGCTACCCAAAACCCACTGCCTGCTACCCTGGCTCCCACCTCAGTCCTGACAATGACTATGTTCATCTTCACAGGAGATTTTCCCCCTCCAAATGACAGGCTCATACAGTAGTTTGGGATGTGACCTTTAAAGGTCACCTAGTTCAACTCCCCTGCAATGATCAGAGCCATCTTCCACTAGACCAGGTTGTTCAGAACCACATCCAACCTGACCTTGAACACTGCCAGGGGTAGAGTAGCCACAACTGCTCTGAACAATTCTGTTCCAGTGCCTCACCACCCTTATTGTAAAGAGTTTCTTCCCTATATCTAGCCTTTTTTTAAAACCATTACCCCATGTCCTATCACAACAGACCCTACTAAAAAGTTTGTCCCCGTCTTTCTCATAAACCCCCTTTAAGTACTGAAAAGATGTAATAAAGTCTCCCTGGAACCTTTTCTTCTCCAGGATGAAAAAAACCCAATTCTCTCAGCCTTTCCTCACAGGAGAGGTCCTCCAGCCCTCTCCTGTGGACCAATTCAAATAGTGTTTTATGGCCCTCTCTAGAGCTGAGCACACTGCCCTATGTTGTGTCTTACCAGAGAGGAACATAAGGGCAGAATCATCTCCCTCAACCTGCTGGCCATTATTTTTATGTGGCCCAGTGTAACTGGCTTTCTGGGCTGCAAGCACACATCATTGGTTCTTGTCCAGCTTTTCATTCACTAATGTCCCAAGTCCTTCCCAATCCCTTCAAATCCCAACCTGTATTGATACTGAGGGCTGCCCTGATGCAGATGCAGGACCTTGCACTTATTCTTGCTGAACCTCATGAGTCTTACATGAGCCCACTTCCCAAGCATATCCAGGTCCCTCTGGATGGCATCCCATCCCTTAGGCATGTCGGCTGCTCCACTCAGTTTGGTGTCACCTGCAAAATTTCTGAGGACACACTCAAACTAGCTGTCTATATCATCTAAGATAGTAAAAACTACTTGTCCCAGTACAGACTTCTGAGGAACACCACATATCACTGCTGCCCATAGGGACACTGAGCACTATCTGGCTGTGACCATCCAGCCAGTTCTTCAATTCATCAACTCTATTCAGCCTCAGAAACAGCAGTCTGCACCCAGACTTCCTACCAGGATTTTTTTACTGTTTTTTCCTAAATCAGTGAATTTTGAAATTATTAGAAAGCCCTTGATGCCACTCTCACAGTCACTGTAAAAATGCAGATACCACTACCAAAGTCCTGAAAATTATCTATGAATGCCTTTGTAAGCACAAAATTCTGAAATAGTAATGAATGCCCTGGTAAATTAAAGATAAAAATCAGAGTACCACATTATTTGAGATATATTAATCATAATTTCATTGAATAATATATTCAGAGAGAGAGAGAGAGAGTTTTCATGTGTCACTTAGACAACCAGCTTCTTCTCCAGTTCATACTGACAAAAGCATACCGAGCAGAGCAGGTTGTAAGTTCCAACTATCTCTGCCAAGTTGTAATAGCTTTCTGAGAGTATTTTTCACTCAACAGTTTGGTAGGAACTGCAGAAAGTTTTATATGGAGTGACTCTAATATATGCATAACTTGTGGGTAGCAAACATGCCTCTACCTATCCCTCATTCATACAGAAGCACCAGAGGGTTTGACAGATAAAACACTAACACAAAATGAGTCCCAGGCTTATCAGTCACATGCTAAGATCTCTTTCAAGCAATAATATTAGTGGGTCTTCCACCATATACCCAGAGCAGCCACTGAAATTCAGTATATCTCCATGAAACAGATGCAGAATTAATGAGACATATATCATATTCTGAGAGAAGTGCTCTTTCTGATTTCTGATCTCTTCAAGACAAGAAGACTTCAGTAGTCTTAGTCCTCTTTACCTGCCTTTTTTCCTCTTTCACAAAGTCTTCCACAAATGCTTTTTATTCAAAAGACAGGACACATTGCTCTATCAGAAAACATCAGAGTGCTATCCCGTCAAGCAGAAAATATACTCATGCAATAAGAGATGATCAATTACAAAAAAAAACCACCAAAACCAAACCAAACCAAAAAGCCAAATCCACTTGAAGGTACTCACCACAATCATGAGAATCCCAGACTGCTGGGTTTTACTTCTTTCGTCAGAAGTGCTACTAATCCTTGACACTTGGAGTAGGCCTACCACACCTCTTACTCCAACTTTCTTAGCAGTTACAGCATTAGGAATAATACAGCATACGAAAAGGTGGGTGGTTTGATTTTAATTCTAAACAGCTGCCTTTAACAGAGAGGTGTGGCAAAGTACCAGCTTTCTGGAATTAAGGTAGCAACCTTAACGTCTCAGGTTATGGTTTGCATTGATAAACCAAAGTCTACCTGTTTTGGGGGTAAGAATGAAATTGATATGCTGTCCCCTTTATGTGCATAAAACAAGAGCTGATTTAAACATAGTACACATATCCTCTTCCATAGCATCAGGGGGCAAGAAATGAAAGCTGTGTGGTGCTTCTTGGGGGCCTTACAGTGAACAGGATAGCCCAAGTGTGACAAGAGGGTCAAGCAATACCAGCAGTATAGGTATGAAATTAGGTGTTTGAGGGATAATATATTTCAGCCTTACATCCTGATCTTATAAAGACTTATGCAGGTACTTAGTTTTACGCACAAAGTGCCACTGCTTTCAATAGAGCTATTCATGTGTTTAAAGGCCTGGAGCTTCAGAGTGCTGATTCTTTGGGTCTGAGATTAGCTAAAATTTATAGCACCAGTAATTCTCAAGATAGGCACAATCACTTGTCTAGTCTTATTTGTACCAATATTTCTTTCAAGTACATGGAATTCTTTAGAACAGAAATTATATATACTGAAAGACAAATGATCTGTTTCTAATACTGCAATAACCTGCAACCAAAATAAGACTCTTAAGATGACAAAAGATCAAGACCACTGACATAAAATTGGATTAATATGAAAGAATATTGGTGTGGTTTAATTTCCCTATTTCTTCCCACAATGGCCCATTTTAACTAATCATTTAAAAGGATGGTTAGCATTCCACAATGCTAACAGAAAAGACATGCAACAAATGAAATACAGAAATGTTTATTCCCAAAATGAGTTAGAAGGACTCTAGTGACTAGATTACATCAGCAGTTTTCTGCTTTGTTTTGTTATAGATAACATATGCAACTCTCTGCATTGTTAATCCATCCCTGTGGCTAAAAGAAGTGCCTTATATCAGCAATCTCCAGTCTGAAGCATGCAACTCCACATCCTATGGTGGTTGCCTACTCAAAGAGCGTGGGCCAAACTGTGGAAACATGCATGTTGTTTGATATCACAGCACGTTGCACTCTTTCAGGACTAGAAGAATTGCAGGACAGCAAGAATTGCTGAACTCAGTAAAAATTTTGTTTCCATAAGGTCTACAGTATTCCTGTCTCAGACTCATAAGCACCAGTTAGCATCAATATAGGAAAAAATGTGGTGGCTGGTATTTCACCTCAGCTGCAGCAGAAACCAAAATTACTGTAACAATTTCTATGGATAATTCATTTTTCATCTGTTATTCTAGCAGAAATATATCTGATAACTAGGAAGAAGACAATCTCTTCTCTCCATTATTTTTTCCAATAACTTTAATATTTCTATTAAAAAGAAACCTGAGTTAAGATTTACTTTGTAAGCAAATACCAAGTCACACAAAACAACAAACTGTACAATTTGTGCTGATAAATTCTGGCTAGTTTATTGACTCTAGAAGGCTCAATCATGAAAATTAGCATTTAATTCTCAGAGGACAAAATATTTCTCATTTCTCAAAATATCTCCGTTTACACTTAAACTTGAAGAAACCAATCCCCAGACTCTGTTCTCAGCAACTTTTGCATCAGAGACAGTGTGACAGCTGTTGAAAGCTCTAACAAGGTCAATCACTTTAACAACTTCCATGACATTTGCCAGTACTACCTTTCTGCAGTAGGCTTTTTGGTACCTCATTCAATGAAAAGGTAGGAAGTTCACTCCATATTTCTTTTTAAGTAAACCAATAAAACTGTTGACTCCCCTCCCCTTCCCAGCTGGAGAACCGTCAGTCACCATAGCTGTTATTTTGTCAAAGCCACCAAAGCAATTCACAGTGCCCTTCACAGGATTAAAAATAAAATCCTTTTTATAGTGTTGTACAGGGATAACAGCCTCAGACATTCCTCATGAACCTTAAAATCCTTGTTAATCATATGAAAAATATCAACAGTTGATTTAAACTACAGCAGTTTCCTCTGCACTTTTCACCGACTGCTGAAGAAGAAACAACTCCATTATCCATTTCCAGTTTCAGATTTTCAGACAAAATCACATATATACCTAACTCAGGTGACATTTGTCACGAAAGGGACGCAGATTCAATTTCTGTTGTTACCCATACTTTCTCTTCTTCAGGCACTGTGACAGATGCTACAGCATTGCTATATGACAAATTCTGCGTCAGCTAAATCCATTCTTTGGCTATGCGACTGATACATTTTACAACATTAGATGCACTAGTTTTCTGGCATGAAATCCTGGCTTCATTAAAGTCAAAGGCAAAAATCCCATTTCCTTCAAATCCTGAAGAGCCAGGGTTTCACCTCTGGCTTGTGCCACCCCCATGTTATTGAAATCCCCGCTCTGAAATGAGAGCATCTCTGTCACTGACAAACAAGCTTTGCTTCCTCTACATTCATTAGATTTTTCCAGTCTTAATGAAAATAATGTGGCACAGTATGCTGGGGACCTTCTGTCCATGAGTAACAGTCCAGTATATCTGTGCTACAGCAGTTCAAGATGTATGGGTTTTTTTTTTTCTCGTTTTGTGCTGCAGCTGTCAAAAAGCTCTTATTTTACTCTATGCTTTCTACAGCTGTGACTCACTTTGCCCTGTCCATTGCAAATTTGCTATCTCATAAACCAGTGATGGCTATTTGACTGTTAAACGACCTTGCCCACAGCTAGTCTCTGTTGGGTTATTAGAAGACAAGCTTAGAAGCAGGCCAAAATTTTCCTCTAATTTCACTGTGAGAATGATGGCCGAGTTATCAGACTGTCTAAAATCTTACTGCAACCCAGAAACTGCCTTCTTAGCATATATCATAACCATAGATGTCTTAGTGAGTAAGGAAATGAACTCTAGAATAAACATTCTGGATGAAGTTTGCCCACCCATGTCAACATTTGTTTTAAAATATGTCAACATTTTGGACAAGGTTCTAAAGATTTCCCCTATGAATTGAAAAAATGTGCTGGATGAAGCTGTGAATGCCAATTCGGGTTTCATTTTCATTCTCTCACGTTTTTTCTGGCCTGTAGCTTACTCGTGAGAAAGCAGGAGAAGAAAAGGAAAGATCTCAAGAATGGCAATAGGTTACAAAGAGAGGGAAGTGATATGATACATTGTGCACCAGCAGGCAGAAAAGGATGTAAAAGGGAGGAAAGACTTTATTTGAGACTGGACATGCACTGTGAATTTTTGAATGCTGGCTGAGGAATGCCCGGACAGGAGAGAGAGTCTAAAGAAAGAATAGACGAAAAGCTCTCCTTCCCCTTCTAAGTATTCCGTATTTTTCTGTAACTTAAGCACAAGATAATAAAATGTAAACATCTCATTGCCTGTTTTTATGTTATTATTTCAGTTGTGATTAAAGTGAATAAACAAATATGCTGCTCCTTTGCCTGTAGCACTTCAAATTCAGACCCTGCCAGAACATGAAACATGCAGCTAGTAATGATGGAAAATAATATGTAGTAAATTCATCAACTTTGATTGGGTAGCATAAAGCAAAGAAAAATAAGTATACCCCCAAACCAGAAATTATTTTGTTTCTTATAATTGTCTATGTAATCGAAGGTTTTCATAGCAACAGAAGAACATCCTATTTTTAACAATGTGATATTTTTAAACACAAGACTGTAACTCTATTTCCTCAGAACGGTACTTCAAATTGCAAAAGATGAGAGGGACACCTTTCAGCATTAATAAACTGAGGAATATTTATGAGAACTGAAAATTAGCTTGGCATCTCCTTTGAAGCACCAGACCCCTGAGATGGATACAGCGGGTACAAGGCATACCTATTACTGGTGTGAGGGATGCTCCCAGAATTTGTGATGTGTCACTCCAAGGGCATGCAAGCACACAGATGTGCATCTACTCGTTGTGATTCGAGATACACTGGACAATAATCCTCGTTAATAATCCTCCAACAGGAGCTCAAAGTAGGATGCCAAAGTCAGTTTTCTAGGACGGGTGCCTGTGTCTGTGCAGGTATATTAGCTTTGGAAGCCACATATTGTTGTTTGATGGCTTTATAGTGCTCCAACAAAGGAAGCAGAATGAAACAAATCCTCACCTTTTTAGCAACTGGGTGAGATAAAGAATGAGAATAAAGTATATAATTAAAACTGATTAAAAATGATTACATTTCCATTGCATTATCTATGATAATAAGAAAGAAAACAGAAAACAGAGGAGGTGCTATGAATACCTCCTGTGATTAAAAAGAAAAATGGACTACCCTTGTCTGAATTCAATTTAGTATGAGAGATGAGCCTTTTGGCTTTTAGTATATTGGGCTCTTTTTCTGAACTGCGTAACAGAGTGCTGAGAACACCAAGGAGAAATCTAAATAACCTGCTCATAAGAAGCAAGAAAAAAAATACTGATGACCTTTCAGCATTTGTTGGGAATGAACTGTAAGCAGCAGTTTGAAGATAAAAAGTAATTGGCATTGCACCTTCGTAATTATTTTTCTCGTTTCAGGCCTTTAATATAGTCCTAGCTCTTGCTGATGCACCTTAATGAGGTTTACAGAACCCAGAGCATGAATTTTCTGCTCAGTAATAGAGAGGCAACAGGACAAAGGCTGCAGGTATTATTTTCTTCTTTCACCTAGTTTAAATCACCACCCACCCATGATTCAGACTTCATGCATGCTGGTGGGCCACTGAATACAAATCCTTTAATGCAGCCTCAGACAAATGAGGTGCTGGCAGAAAGAAGGTAGGCAAGATGACCCCTCTGAAACGTCTTGATTAACTAGTATGTAAAAAGCTGTAATCACAACATCCATCAGAGCATGATAAAAAATGCCACCAGAAGAAAACAAATGATGCAGTTTCCAAAGGAAGAAAAAATGAACGAAGCAAATCACAAAACCAGGGGAGTCTGAGCACTGTGGTTTTGGGCCTGCACCATCTTTGTTTGGAAGAGAAAAAAGATACCTTTGGTAAAAAAAACCTGTTGAAAAACAAACTGTCCTATTTAGGACAGGAAAGGTAATGGTGAACAGGGGAGCAGTGGAAGGACTTTTGCTTCTACTTATTTTGCAAGGACATTGGAGGGCTATAATCACCTTCTGCATTCCCAGTGTGCTAGTGGAGTCCTTAGAGTACAGCTGACCTCCGAAGATGCTCCTGCTACTGGAGAAGGAGGTACCTTCCTCTTCTGAAGCCTTCTAGAAGGTACTTATACTGCCTTGACATTTGGGAACACTGTGCATCTGCTGCAACAGCAGTCTGACGGCTGTCAGATCTTCCTGCTTAGAAGCACCCTTCAAGAGGAGCTTCACTCTGTGGGGCACGGAAGGGACCCAGGACAATTAGCCTCAACTGGGTGACTTATCTCCATTACTTGAGCTGTGTGCCTCAAATTAGTCTGTGCAACTATAAGCCTCCCTCCTTCCTTTGTGTAAGTAGTTATAGGTCCTATTGCAGCATGTACTCCATGTTGAAATTACTGTCAGTTTGTTTGATTTGAGTGCCAGTCACAATGCACCTAGGGCAGCACAGACCTGAACACTGGCTATTGAGAGCAACAGTGAAAACCATAATATATACTCCAGCTTAAGAGGAGGAGTCAACTGTCCTGGTTTCACTCTACTTGTGCTGGAGCCCACTAAACTACACCTTGCTCAGCTGTTCTGGAATATGAGGCCCTCATACCTTCAATTACAGTATAGATGGCCATCCTTACCTTCCATAAATACCATGACTCAGTGATGGGCTGCAAGCAGATCTGAGTCTGCCCAGGAACAGCAAAAACCTAGTAGAGTTAGAAGTGTGAAGGAGAGCAGAATGGAGTTGTCAGCAGCGGTGACAGTAACAAGTAGGATGTATCAGATAGCAAACTAGCAAACGTGTGGGGCTAACACCTAAGATGTGTTATCTAACTTTTCTCACCTTTATCAAACTTCTCCTGACCTTTCCACCCCTTTGTGAAAAAGCAACAGATGAAGGCTTAGTGCCGTTTACTCACTAAGAACGTTGGACCATATCCCTCCTTGATGGAGTGCCCAGCTCTGGTCAGGAAAAGCAGGGAGAAAGCTGCATCTAAACAGGTGGATAGGTGTTTCATGATATCAGTATTTATAAAAGAAGTGCTTACACCCAATTTTTTATGATCCTTCCAAATACTTGGATGACATATAAGAAGTGCTTGGAAAATAGTAATACATTACTGTTGCAACATACAAAAAGACTTTAGTAGAGGAAATTCTAAAAAAAAAAAATAATACAAATGTGAGATTTAGAAAGAAAAAAATGGATTCATATCACCTGCCTTTTCTGATGGGTAATGCAGGTTTGAATGGCTTTCAATTTTTGTTCTTATTCTATCTGTTAATGGGGAGGTATGGGAAAGACAGCAAGAGTACCATATGCAGCAGGCAGCCTTCAAAAGTATCTTGCATTTTGAATAACTGCTGGTTTAGAAGACCCTAGAAAAAGACTCTTAAGAGACTGCATGATCAACTGAACTCTTTGATTGCACTTGTGACAAAATATGGTGTATGTAGCATAAAGAAATAGCGTTGAATGTACTCTACTTGGTTGAATGCTTCAGGATATTCTCTTTCACAGAAAATGTCTGGGAACAACTGGCATCTCACTACGTCTTGCCAAAAGCCTGAAGGGAGCTTCTGTAATGTACTCACTACCTTTAGCTTTCCTTAGCATTGAAATGTCAGTGCTGAAAATGCTACTGTGAACAGCACATGTAGCATCATCAGAGATGATGAGGATGACAGGCATTATTTGGAAGGAGATTATGTCATATGAAAAAATAAACCTAAACAAATAGCCAGTCTGATGATGCCTGAACATTCCTTTTCTCTGAAACTCAAACCTGTCATTGCCCAAGTCTGTTTCAGCTGAATGAGAAACAGTTCTGCTTCTGAGCCAAAGCAGTTTTGCAGGCTAAGCTGATGCAGTATTCGTTCTTTTATCCTCTTCTTTCAGTTTTCCCCCCTTTTTCTGTGTGGAAAACTAGAGAAAAGGGAAAGCAAAAGATGATGGAGGACAAACACTGGGATTTTTGGCTTGATATCATTACTTCTGTGGCTACGTGAATAATGTGATCCATAGCTGTGAGAGGCTGGTAGAGAAAAGCTGGCCATATGGTTAGTTGCAAGGAGCTGGCTGGTCACAGTCTGGTTTTGGGTCATTGTTCCCAAGGCAGGGAGAATATAGGCAGCATGGTACTCATGCTGCACACACTGCAGAAAGCCACATTTTTAAAGGCTCTATGGCTGAGTGTCAGTCTTCATCCTTAAACAGGAGATGTTAGCAGACATGTGAAGCAAGTGCTTTTCAGTGTGATCCATGGAAAGAATAAGGATATGAACTTTGGTAGCCCAGTAGGAGAAAGGGCTGAAGGAACAGCGAATACTCTTCTTCTATTTGACTCCCAGAGATTAAATATTTATTCTAAAAATCTGAATCTAACTTAGCTGGCCATAAGGGCTTGTTTGGCTGCCTTCCTTGTACTATCTTTTTAGACATTATTGCCAGGAAGAATAAAACTGAATTAAATAGGTGTTTTTTCTCTACATTGGTGTCATCTCTGGAGGGAGAAAAATCTTGTATGGTGGCAAAGACTACACATTTATTTTTCTTGTATTTAATGCCTACTGTAGTGGTACATCTTAAAAAGCATGCTGCTAAACTGTGCAGCCTGTAAAACAGACATCAGGAGTTATGTGCACAGTGTGAAATATCCCATGATTTAATTTGAATTTGCACCATTACTGAGACATTGTGTAATTATGTGCTGCATTACATTTCTAGCTGGAGAGCAGAGATAAGTGGGATGGTGTTTCAGAAATACCTATAGACCAACCACAGTCTTTAAAAACACATTAACAATTGGAGGTCTTCCCTTCAGAGCCTTGAAAGGGAAGGCAAGGAAAGAAGGCAGAAGGAAAGATACGTTCAGCACCTTCTGAAAGCCAGCCCTTCTTCTTTCAACCTGAGCATCCTAGTGTAACAGACACTTTTGAGAGTTTAGGTCCACAAAGAAATATGGACTTCAGTCCGGCTGCAGACTTTGCAATGATGCCTGGGCAAGGGGCAGCATATGCCTATACAACTGTCAGAGCTGACATTAAAGCAGACACAGACCCTACTCCAGCTCAGGACGTAGGGGACCTATGGAGGTGGCTATCATCAGGCTACCATTCAGCATTTCTGCAGGTGACACAGGAACCATCCGATCTAGCATTTTGGTCTCTTGTGCCCCCTTGCAAACCATGTCACAGAGTGACCCTTGCTTTCAGGTTGTTCTCGTGATTTCCTATTTTCCCTCAGTAATACATTATAGCAAGCTTTTTTTTTTTTTTTTATTAAATATTACAAGGACTATGTCATCTATCCTGCGTGGAAAAAAAGAAAGGGTTAGATGCAAAGGAAAGACATTTAATAACTCTCATGACTCAGACAGCCTCTTCTATTATGGCATCATTTTATTTGAACTGTGGGCCAGAGTGCAGCAAAAAGATGTCTGCTGCTTGACTGACAAACGATTGGCATAAAAAAACATCCAGTGTGATATGAATGATCATTCCTTCTAAGGGCAACGTGGACTCTTTCTCTCTGACTCAGTTTTATTTCTGAAGGTAAATGCCTACTCACCTGCAATATATTCTGCCTGCAAATTGGCAAATGCCATTGCAATGGTTCTCATTTTATCTTTTTCTATTAAGCCTGAGGAAAAAAAGTTATGAGGAAGAGAGAGAGATATTTTTGTTTTCTCTTCAAAAACTCCTATATAAGCAAAACTTATCAAAGGGCACTGTTTATCATTTGATTTGGAAATAATTTTGCCTTTCAACATTCCCTGCGTACATCAAGAGGAGCAGAGGCTTGCAGGAAAAGCGAATGAAATATCCTCTCGTTGTTATTTATTGATTTTGTACAGCTCAGCATGGAAGCTTCATATAACAAAACCAGCAGCTTAAGAAAGATGACCGAGTCATCAAGAACCACTTTCAGTGCCATACAACCGCTGAAACAAATCCTGCACAGGTTATTGCCTGTGAGAGGAATATCCACAAAATCAGTCTCATACACGTGTGTGTGCTTCTGTGAAAGGGATAAGAAACCCCTGGGGAGCTGAAATTTGCCCCTGTGATGTGACAGGCAGGTAGTTATACAGAGGCTTTGCCCATGCTTCAGCAGTAGCTGAAATTACAGATAACCGTCCCCAAATATACACAGTCCGTATTGCCTTCTGCAATTGGTAACATGGATCCCTATGAGCTGTACCAGCCCCAGATAGTCACCACACCATGCTGAGAGTGGTGAGTAACCTCTCTGGTTATAGTGTGCATTTCTGCACTGGCTGGCACCATGCTAAGCCTCAGTTGGGACCATTTCACTTTTTAATATTGAAATCAGAACGTGGTACAAACCCACAATTAGGCAAAGCAAAGGCAATGCAAAAGGAATTCAGTGCAGCAGTACATTGCTTTGCAGGCCATATTCTTTAATGCTGCTTACCTACAAACAACAAATACATTTCCATTGCTTTTATCAACTACAACTATCTTCTTGTGAGCTATTTTAAACACACAGTGAGGTAAACCCCAAATCCACAGAGGTTGCAATTTAGTTTTGGTAGTTGGATAAAGGCACATTCAGACTTAAAAAAGTTCACAAACCACACCATAAAACAAAGAAAGGCCTACCCCAAGCACAGAAAAGTGGCAATGGTATCATCATGCTGTTACTCAGCAATAATATAGTTCTCTCATCAAGACAAACTACTCAGCTTTCAGCCATGTAGTTTATCTGCTCAGGAACTGGATTACTGCATCATAAAACAGTGCAATGGTGCAATTATCACTTCAGTATTAGGCAGACACTGCAAGGTGCTCTTGTTCTGTGTTAGGTGGGACACTTTATGGTGCCCATAAGGCTGATGTGGTTTCAAGTATTTGCTACAATGATAAATTAATGAATCATACGACCAGCTGTGTCTTGAGCAGAGTGAAATTGCTTCTTCTTTTACTATGGGCGATGGAGTTATGTGGGGTTGTACGAAAGTTGTATGGATGTTGAACTGAAAGGGGAGGGTTGAGATGAAGATTTGTGAAGCTGAGATGGAGGCATATGTTTGAGACTTCACTAATATGAGCTCTGCATTTCAAAACATTTTCACTGTTGTTTTGTTCATTGCTTCATTTGGGAATGATCAGGTACCAACTTTTGTGCAACATCACGTGGGACTCTTAGGACAAAGTAAAGCTTACAAATATATTTCATTAGATGCTCACAGACAGTCAGAGAAGATCTGTGAGGAGAAGAGTATCTTGCATACTGAGATGCATCTGGGTTGGGAACAAACACCAACATGTTCCAGTTTCAATGCTGGGATTGCTTGTGGGGGAAAAGAAGTGCTACTCCTGCAAATAAACCCTGCAATTCCCTGCAGACTAGATGGATTAAGAGGGATAGGGATGTGCATGGAAACTGGCGCACAGTATGTGATATTTTCAAAGTCCGGAAGGAATGGTGGTAGATACCTTTTCTGTACATGTGTTGGCTAGTTGCTACAGTGAAAAGAATATGAGTACTGAAGAAGAAAGCGGTTTTTGGTTAAAAAATGACAACATCAAGTGCTAAAGGGGAAGGTAAAGTACATCTGAAGAAGGTAAATGGGAACCAGACCAAGGTAAGTTAGAAACATCCCTATAAAGGATATCAGGATATCAAGGTACATTCATGGACATACAGCAAATGATTATTTGGGGTTCTCTTTCACATTTTCCTCCACACACTTTTGAAATGTTCTGGAAACATTTTTTTTTTTCTCCTAAAATAAAAATTCAGATTAAAATACTGTCATAATCATCCATTTAAAAAAATTCTTTAAGATTAGCTTTTAATTTCACACTATCTGAATGGGCTTTGAAATACCATTTATCAAAAGCTGAAGTTTGTTTCAGGGTAAATAGGAAAAAAAATTAAATAAAGTGGGAATAATTTCAAGAATTTTGCTGATTAAAAAAATTGAAAATTATTAAAAATACCCTCAAGACTTTTAAGCAAACATGAAAGAGTCAATTTTTAATAGGCTAAAGCAAGAAAACTCAATATGCTTTGTGTTTTCAATAAATTTAGTTTTTCTATTTTAATAAATCAAAATAAGTCAGAGAGTGAAAGTCTGTGTCTTTTAGATGAATGAGTAACTGAACTATCTCTAGGATCTGGTCTTCACAACCGAACTTAAAAATAAATTCTTTTCACCTTTATATGCTCACTTGGCTTGAGACTACTCAAACACTCCCAATCGCTTAGCCATAATGTGCATGAAAGATTTTAATGACATTTATTGATCCTGGATACATTACCCCTGGAGATGTCACTACTCATAAGGAATCTGTCAAGATACTGTAAATATGCAAAACACACTTATATCTGACAGGACTGGCTCAACGCTCCACAGAAATGTAAGCAAATGCAGCTTTGCTGCCAAAAAGATGAAGAAGAGATGAGACTAGACTGAAAACAGGCTTTCCCTGCTAAACAGGAGGGAGAGGAGGGTAAAGGGCTGCATCAAGGATGTCGAGGTTCCCAAAAACCTGGATCTACTGAGCCAGCCACTGCCTGAGGTGTGTTGTGGAGACAGCAGCTGACATCCCGAGAAAATTGTTCCCATCCCACACCTGCATGTGCCCTTCCATGGCCCCTTTGCTGTGGTGGGAACCCCAGTGCCGCAGTCCCTAATCTGCCCAGGAGGCTGCAGGGCAGGGGCAATGCAACCTAACCTGGGACTTTGAACTGTTCCCAGTGTGAAACACAGACAAAACACAGCATTTCCAGCAACAGACAGGCTGGGATAGAGTTTTGAATGATGGGAGAATCCTGTATGGCATTTGAGGACAAACAAATGCCAGTTTCAAAATCTCTTTTCAGTTTTGTTTTGCAGGACACAGGTAAGTGATCTCTCAAGCTGTCTTAATACCCTATTACTCAAAAGCTGAAATATACTCAGCCTTTAGACAGACCTCCCGTTAGTTTAAACACTGCTTAAGCCACTCTTTTCTCCATAGTTCTTATGTACAAATCCTCTGAGAGGAAGCATGCTGCTCAGGCATTTTTAAAAACGCAGTGATCTTGACCCTGTGACCTATTGGTGTGATTCATACCATATGTGAGTGCTTGCAGGACTGGGACCTAAGTTTTAAATCATCTAAACCATTTCCTAAAATTGAACAATATGAAGCAATTATTGACTGCATTCAGCTATAAGCTTCCAACTGGAAACGGGTTTCTACCTGAGCACGATGCCTCATTCTCAAGTGATGCAAAGTAACTGATGCAGAGGCAGGATGTGTGATCAACATGCCTTCATGTTCCCCTGCTGAGTCCAAGGAGCATCGTAGAAATCACAAATTTCACTGAGAAATAAACTGAAAGGCGGTGTGGCAAACCTTGCAAAGCAAGAGGGACACAGTGCACTGCATAAATCAGTCTTCCACACGAGAAGTAGAGAAGCAGCATCAGTGGAACATTTTCTTGATTTTTCCTTTTTTACTTCTTTTTTTTTTTTTTTTTTTTTTTTTTCACTTCAGGAGCAGCAACCTACTGTAGAAATTGCTTAATGGTTCATTCTTTCAAAGTCATTTGAAAAATTGGTGGCCCTTTTTTGCATCGATCCTTATATACTAAAGTTTAAACTATACAATTACCTCCTTCACTAAGTAGTGGCCAGAAATATCACACTCTTCAGGTCAATTTACCTCAGTTTTCCACTTCTTGTCCATCTTCCTTTCTCATTCTTACTAGCCCCACAACATCCTTACGGCATTTACTCTCTGTGGTTGCCCTTGCTATGTGTATGCTTTCTCTGCCTCAGAAAACAACAGCATGAGAAAACCCTACCACAAATTAAAAACTAACCATTTGAGATGAGCTAAATTTGGTAAATGCTGAATAAGTGTAAGTAGACAAGCCTTTATTTTTTCTGCTATGTATGCTTGATTGTTATAATAATTGATTAAAAGATTATATGTATCATGGAGCTGAAAATTACCTTTTTGATCCTTTCCCCTGAGCATGAATCTTCACATGATTGCTTTCTCCACCTCTTTCTCCTTGCTGGTAGGCCTACAGTTGAAGAAGAGTTACTAACACAGCTCACCTCAATCCTGTGTTCTGACCTTTGGGTAGATACTACCTATGCATGCAAATTGGGACCAGGACTTTAATCAGCTGAAGGCATATACAATAAATTCAGTTCTTAGACACTAAAGGTAAGTCAGATGAGAATAATAATCTAATGTAGTTTTCATGTATTTCAGGTCAATTCCTAATATTGCCAATGAGAAAGCACTGTTCAAATTGAAGGAGAGACCATTCAGAAATTCAGTTGTTCTGTTTATCAGAATGGAGCCACAAAAAATGACTAGTTTTGCCAAGCAGTATTTATCATTAGAAACCAAAAGAAAAGAAAGGTTTGGATAAGAAATGGACTCTTTAATGTTCACGTTCACTTATGTCTGTGCCAAATGCTACAAAGCTGAAACATTCTATGAAAACACAAGACACATGGGATTTATTTATCATATAAAAAACAACAAACAAGCAAAACAACAGCAAAAAACCCAAACCAAAATAAAAAAGCAAAACAAACCAAAACCCCAAACAAACAAAAAAAGAAACCAGTAAAGAAAAGGGAACAAGAAAAACCCAGAACAAGAGTTAAACAAAGCATTTAAACACAATGGGCCAGATTCACAAGCTTGTTCCAGATTCACAAGCTTCTTCTAGTTGCTGTAGGCTTTTCCAAAAGAGCAAAGCAGCTGGGCACATTATCAAAAACACTGACATCGGTGCAGTTGTGCTTTCTTCCACCCATCCCCAATCTGGATCAGAGACTGATGTTAAATCCTGGTGCTAGGAATTCTGTTCCCATCTGACGCTTTGCATTTCTGCTCCTTTTTCAAATTTCCAAGTGCAGCTTTGCTACAACCAAGCTGTACCTGCAGCTACCTTTAGCAAATCCAGCTCTAATTCTCACAAGCCCACTTAATAGCTAGTAAAGTCTTGACCTAGGCGTAAATGCTGTGGTGGTAGAAACAAAATTTCATTTGTAAAGTGCCAAGCAGAGCAAAGATAATGAAAATGAAACTATCCTAATCTCATTCCATAGGCTAGAGATGAACAAAACCTGAATGACACCTTCCACATACAGTCTGCACAAGACCCTGCTATCATCCTATGCAAAGTTGTATATTCTTCTCTTCCCTCTTTATTCTTCTAACTGAAAACCTTATGGCCTCCAGTCTCTTAAGCAAGATTTCAAATCACCTGTATTTTATATTATATTATGTTGTATGCAATGGGAGTTGTAAAAAATTCCTTTGCAATAGTTTTGAGTTGGTTGCAGATGTTACACACAAACCTTCCTCTCTCCTCTTGATGCAATTTATTTACACAATATGTAATAAATCATGCAGCAGCAAATAGCTTTGTAATTAATAGAACAGCTTTAGAGTTTGCAATTCCAGAATGAATTGTGTGTTGTCTGGTTATTTTCAAGTACATCTCACCTAGTTAATTCAATTTCTAATCTCACAAATATTGTTATCAAGGTATTATAATTGGGATTATGAAAGTCTGTTTCCAGCCTACTCAAAGCAGCCAATTCTTCTTAAACTATTTCTGTTTGTAAACAGACATTGCTTTTAAGCAACAGGCAAAATCTCTTTCAAGAGGTGCCATTCTTTTCATTGCCTGCTTTGTGTAGAATCATGTTCCATTTGGGTTCCAGGAAAAATAACAGACAAAAGCAAGAGGTATAATTGTACATATACTTCCTAACAAATTAAACCAAAGCAAAGCAAATAAATGCCATTAGTTTCCAGTGTGTGAAGAAAACTACTATCATATTCATTTATTTTAAGAACAGCAATGAAAATGTCTTCAAAGATATCACGTTATTTGATCTAGACTCAAAGCTTGAAAAATAGAATCATGATATAATGTCACTTTATTACTGAGGAATGTGCACCACACAGAGATATGATTAGCTGTATTAAATGGCACAATTCACTTACTAACTTAATTAGGAGCATAAATGCAAAAGCTTAACAAAATGGACAGTAGAGGAGATGTGAGTGAGAAGAAAAAGTATAACCTTTATGTTTTCTTACAAAAGTTTGGTGAAACTTTCATAGGCAGGGGAGTCCCCCAAATTCTGCAGCAGCTCTGTGTGGCTCACATCCATCTCTGAGGGGAGGTATTTCATGAAGCTAGCATGCAAAAGGCATTTCTGTCTGGGCCACTATATTTATGGCTCAACCCCATTTCTCCATCAACAGGAAAAAATGCAAACGATTTAATTAGCATATTCCTGTGAATTAATGACATTTATCAGAAAAGGCCCAAGTGATAATCATAGTGCTTAAGAGTTAATTGAATGCAGAAACTTGACTATAAGCTCGATGTGAATCTAGTTCAACATTAAGCTGATCAGTCTGGTGTTCACTGCTGTAGACTTTTCCTTGCATGTCAAGGAAGTGGAAAGAACTCAGGAGGAGAGGAGAACTGCACCACACCCCACTAGAGAAGGAGAATCCTTTAGCTAAGGTGGACCACATGGTCTTGAAGTCAGCCTCGCAGTTCAAATGCCCTTGCTTTTTGTCTCGTGGTGAGTAGAAGCCTGGACTCAGCATGGGGGCATCCAGGAAACTGCCTGGAGTAGGCAGATGATTTTGCAGCCTTGCCCCTGACCACATTTGACTGTAATGAAGGGCTTGCATGGATAAGAGTGGCAGCAAAACCTGTGGAAGCCAGCACACAGCCATCCCAGCCAAATCTTTTCATGCAGGTAGGGCAGAGGCTATTTTCCTTTATATCCTTTCTCCTCCCTTCTCCTTAACCTCACACCCTTTCTCTGCTATGAATCTGTGAAGCCAGACCTTTGGGGTGGCAATAGCAGAGGACTGTTTTGTTTTCTACAGAGAACTGCTGGCTTGTCTGCAGAATACATCTAGATGGCACAGTGCTCTAAGTAAGGGCTTTTCAAAGGGCATGGATGCTGCTTTAAAAAGAAGGAAAAAAAGAAGGAGAAAAAGAGGCTGGCTATACCTGTGTGCTGGTCTGTGTTTTTCTCCAAGTGGATGATGCCATTCTCAGAAACTGCATCTTCTGTAGCAAAAAGGTAAAAACCAGCTTTTACTCTTCAACTTACTCACTGTTCCCTGCTGCCCAGTTCAAAAGGCATTAATAAGGACCCCAGGAGCTGGATGATAGCCTTCATGCTGGCTGATAGAAATGAGAACCTGGAAACCAAAGCCTGTGGATGCCACAGCCCGCCCGCGTTTCTCTTCACCCTCATTTACTGAAATACCAGGCCTCACAGCTTTGTTCATTTGTAAGCTGTGTGCATGAAAGAAGACATATTCAGAAAAGAGGCAGGTGTAAGGACACATTTTGGCAGAAAAGATTCCTGGTCATGTTTTCTCTGGTGGAAAGTGAGAGAAATGTATCCAGAAACATAGCAATCACCAATATGTTTTCTTCTCTGCTACCCACAGGCAATCTGGATTTCAGGATTTCCTGGCTGTTCTTAGTTAACAGAGATGTTTACAATGTTAATGACTATCTGTGTGATTAAATAAGCATGGAGCCCAACAACTACTGCCTTAGATCAAGAGAAAACTTCATTGGAAGGAGTTGGTTTACTTAAAGCTTCTGGACAGTGCCACTGTAGTCACTTGCAGACACCTCTGATCCACCTAGTGTAGTGCTCTAAGCTGAGAGTCCTCCTGTCAGAAGAACAAACACCTTTGACTGCTACACCCCATGGCAGCTCATCTTTGCATTCCCAGGAAGAAAAGCCATCTTGTAAATGTGGGGCTTCTGAAACAGTCCCAAACCAAGTCAGCACACCAGCCTTTTGAAAAACAGAAACATTCTAGTTTTCAGTCACCAGGTATGCATTCAAGGGCAGGTACTGCCTGCTTCTAATGTGTTATGGAAAATCCCTGAGTGGTATAGCTGCCTAGGGCTGATGAAAGAAAAAGTTAGCTGAAGCCGATTGTATGAAACAGCCAGATGCTCTTATGCTGTACTGTTTCAACCTTTGTGTGCAGAACAGAGTATTTCCTCCCCTCAGTGTTGTGCAGCATTACCAGAAAAGCACATTGTGAGTTCTCCTCAAATTTGAAAATAGCAAGAGAGTCTGGAGGAAGGGAATGAACCAGTTTTCTACAGTACTTCTTTAAGGTTTGTTTTATGCAAATCTTGCCCCTCTAAGCCTTGAAATTGCATCACTGATGAACAGCAAAAAACACTGACAGTTCCCCTCCACCTGGAAATACAGCCTTTAAGCATCAAGTATGTGAAGGCAGAAGGACTACCAAGAAGAGAGACTTAGTTTTTCCTCACTTTCCTAAGGTAAAACTTAGCTAGAGCAGAATATTCAGTCAAATCTAAAACTGTGCTCCCCATATAACAATTAGGCATGACACGGGCTGAAAATGGGATGGCTGAAACCACTCAGGGAAAGGTGTTCCCTATAATTTATCTGTGTTAATAATGTCCCTTTATCTTGTCTTTGGCATTTGCTTTAAACACAAAGAATTGTGTTGGAATTTTAGGAATATAAAGCATAACTCTACTGAGATGCTTAATAAAATTAATGACATCAGCTGCAGAGATATGGGTGCAAGGATGTATTTCTTCCAATCTGTTGGAATTTATCTCAATGTTTGTCCACAAAAGCATTTTAAAAACTGAAGAAGCACCTTTTTGCTCAAAGAAATGCTCATAAACACAATAAATGGAGGTAATTATATTTTGTAGTCAGATAAATTCTAAGTGATTTACATATGATAGTCACTTGACTTCTCTCTGGATTTGCTCTGAATGACACATCGCTGACTTGAAATAATTTTTGTTCCAAGCTGTTATGAAACCATTTACACTAAATGATGGCAGTACTTAGAAGGGGAGCTGAGGCTGAGGTTCTCCTGCAAACAGTGTTCTCATTAAGCAAAATCTTACCTTATGGATACATTTGAGGCAGGTTTTCTTTTTCTTTTTTCTTTATATATGTATATATATATATATAAAGAATAGGTCAGCATAGATATCACTGTGAAAGCTTTCAGTTCCCCTAGGTCACTGGCATGTCATTATTTGACCTCAAATCTACTGCTTCTGAAAGCACTTTTTTAAACCTCCTACCCACAAACAGCAGCAATTAATTACTTGTCAGACAATCACAGAGTCTGCAAACCACCTCTAACATCTAGTACAGCTCTGGGACTTGCTGTGCATATGCCTGAATCTCTCGTATACACTTCTTAGAACCCCACTGTTTTGCTCATATTCTTCCAACCCTATCAATTTCTCAGCATCCCCACTCATGCAGAGAAAGCAATCCATTTGCATTCCTCATCCTCCCAGCCTCTTCAGCATTTACCATTATTGCCCTACAGATAAGAGGTGCTTCCTACCTGGGCCAGAGCTCAGCTGCCCAAATCTTGTCACAGCAGCACCCTGGTGGGACATGAACTGCCTGCCTGCATGTGTTTGCCCAAGCAACCGTCTCAGCACTTTACACAAGCTGAGCAACAGGTGATGCTAGGGAGCCTTTTAACACCTGAGGTGTGGTTTTAGACTAAAATAAAAATCACAATCCTTCCCGAACTTCTTTGTGCATCCAAAGAGGATGAGAGCTGCAGAAAGATTTCAAGTAGAGAAATACTTGATCTATTGTCATTATGGCTTCCCTTTTTCTCCAAAATAAATTCACAAAGAAGAAAATGGGTGAACTGAATATTCATCAACAAACAATATTTGTAATTCTTCAAGAGCATCAATGCCTATTTACTGTTGAAATAGGACTGGCTTGCCCTATAGTATGCTAGTTTATCAGATGATAGTCAAATGATAAGTATTTCCTTTAATTTCTAAATTAAAAAATAAAAGCCAGCCAACACTGGGGATGAAGCATGATGAAGCACAATGTAGCACTTAGGAAATTTGTTGTGACTCTCTCCTCCTTCAAGAGTGTGATGTTTCTGGCATATTTAAAGTTGCTGTTGGGATTGTCTTTAAAGATTGAAAGTCTATAAATTTTCATGAGCAGTGAGCTATGTTGCAGTTACAGCAAGAACTGTACGTGCATTGTACGTGTGTTAAAGGCATCTGGATGCACAAACAATCTAAAACATTTCTTCCCTTTACTCCCTTCTTGTTCTCATCAGTTGGCTATTGAGGACTGTAATTAATAAAAATAAATGAGAAGGAGACAAAAGGAAGAATTCACAAGAAATTTAGCCAGAGTCCTTCTGAACCTGGCACCAGCTGCTGAGGGAGTCTGCCTAGCTCTGCTCTTCTGAGATTGATGACCACCCTCTGCTCTCTACTTTTCCAAGTGATGGTGAGCAGCTTGGCACAACTCCAGCTGGGCACAGCGAGAGAGTAAGAGCACTCCTTAAAGCCTTTTTCTTGCTTGTGAGAAACAACACTAGGAATCACTAAAGCCCTCTCTTGCTGAAAAATCCCCATTTAGTATGGGGGCTAAAGTGGGATCTCTGGGTCAATGCTAAAATCTGCTATTGTGAACAACTGTCAGAAGGCACAAGAGAGTTTCTAGTCCCAGCAGTATCAGTCAGAAACAGCTACCTGATCTGTGGAGTGTATTTTAAGGTAAGATCCATGCATTACTTGTTTCAAGATCGGACTTTTAAGTCCTTGTCCCTTAGTGTCACACAGCAGCTAGGCAGCATCCACTGTTTTCTTTCGACATTAAAGCACTGTTAGTATGGGGAAAATGAGGTGCACACTTAGTCTCCCTACTCCCATGGATTCTAATATATCATTCAAATTAAGGATTCACACTGTCCCACTGAAGCCAGTGCTATTCTTTGCATGCTTAGAAATAGAGGAAGTCTCTTAATCCAGATTAAGGCTACCTGTTTTTTTTTATGGGCATGACTAAATTCTAAATTCTATGCATATTCTCAATTCTTTGCTTCTAGACCTTGCAGTATCTTCTAATCACAGTAATATAATGGGAGCATTCTAAACCATGTCTACTATTGGCCTTGTGCTTCCTAAAAAATACCAACCCCAAAACAAAAAAAACCCAAAACTAACAAAACCCCAACCTCAAACTCAGACCAAAGAATGCAAAGGAGTCTGACACTTGGATAGATGATTACTCTGGCTGGCCTTCTCTTCTGGGTTACTTTTGTGGTGTTGCTGGCCTTTACAATGTTCCGCACAGAATCAAGCAGTGCTTCCATTACAGTGAGGTTGGCAGCTGCATGAAGGGCACAAAGCAGGGCTAAAATCTCACTGTGAACTTCACCTTTCTTGGCCTAAGAGCGAGTATATTTTCTATTAAGGTAGCATAGCTCTTGCTTGTGTAGAACTCATTGCAGAACAAAGGTTTCAAAGAATTTCAAATGTTCACCTTTGCAGGTAAGTGCCGCACTTCTGATGATGGAGCCTCATGGGCTTCGCCTCAAAAATTCGTTAGATCACAGCAAAGGAAAAAGCTGTGTCATAGGAATGTAAACCCTGTTGAATTCCCAGTTGTACAGATGGGACACTTGAGAGTTACCTGGGCTGGGCTCTGCCAGATGCACAGTCTCTCTTGGGAGATGATGGCTTTTCTTCTCCTGGAAAGGCTGGCTTCAGCAAAGGCTGAATTGCAAAGACATCACTAGACCCTGAGGGCTCATCAACTCAGCCGCCTGAGCAAAGCAGGACCCAAGCTCGTATCCCCAGTGAGAAAATGGTAATTCTCTTTTAAAGTGGAATATACCAAGTTTCTCAGAAATATAAATAATCAAGCCATCTAACAACAAAACATTTTTGCCAGAAAGGACTTTTTCCTCTCCTTCATGTACTTCCTTTCAGGAAAAGTACATATGTTAGCAGGTGCTTGGTATAACACTACCTTAGGCCATCAAAGGTTTTGTTTTTACTGTAGGACTAGTTGTGTCAGGTCCTGTTTTATCTTGAGTCAACATCAAGACTTTTTATATTCTTTTGCCTATAGAAACCACTGTTTTCAGCTATTCTTAGATGCATATTTATCTTCTTTTACATGGCTACTCAGATTTTAGGCCGATATAGGATTTTTAAGAACACAGTCAAAATGTATAAAAATGGCAGCAGATAAAGCATTCCTCCCTACCTTGTCCAAAGGCTCCAAACCCACCACATCTTCTTGTCTGGCTGTCTTTCCCTTGAAAGCACAAGAAGGCTGACAGCCTTTTCAGAGCTCTTAGATTAATAAAAGCCACCCAAGCAATCTAAGTTTGATATGCATATCGTACTGAAGTGGTGTCACTTAACTGGTTAATGTTTAGAAAGCTTTTTGATAGCCTCAGATGAAAGGCACTGTAACAGCACAAGACATTACAGTTATTAGCTACAGATGGTCCAATGTTATCCTTCAGCTACTGTGTATATATAATGAAATTCTGAAGACTAGCAAAGTTCCTGTAACATCACAAAAGGAGCGGAAATGGACCTCTACTTAGCCTAAATCTGTACAGGATGGGTTTTAAAGGACCCTGAAAAACTGCAAGAGCCAGCAGTTTTCCAGCAGATACAAAGAAAACTACATAATGTACCTTGCTTTGTTAGTTGCCTTAGCGTCAGACAATCAGCTAGTGGTTTGAAAACTTCTGTTCTGCCAAGTCTCCTCTTCCCATGCTCCAGATGCATTTTTTTTTCCCCACAACTACTGTGAAAAAACTTTGGTTTTTCTCTTTGCCATGCTATTTCCACACCAAATATCTCTATGTGGGATGACCCCGAAATCTTACCCCTTGCATGTCAGAGCAAGTGAAGCCTGTGCTTGGATTGGGACGGACATGCAGCCCCAGCATGGCACAAGGCAGCGTGGCATCGTTATTCCTGCCAGTCCAGGGCTTTGGGGGGTGGTGTGCTGCCAAGCTTTTACTGTCAGCAAACCTCCTTTTTTACAGCCTGCACCTGACATGCCAGGCAGCCAGGCAATGAGTCCTGGAGCAGACTAACAGGCTATATGAACATGTCCAGTCCTGGAGCGTAGAAGAAGCCAGACTAAGAGGAGAACGAAAAGGAAGGAGCCAAGTTCTGAAGCTGGACCCTGACTGGAAATAGATTTCCATTGCTCTTTAAGGGACATGATATAGTAAGAAGCACAGGCAACATCTGGTTTACACAGCCCTTAGGCAAGGAAAAAGGACAGAGTACTATCACTGGATAAGTTTTGTGGTCCAGAGATGCCTGAAATGATAATGAAGAAATAAAGTTGAAGTTTTAATTGAATTCACAATCTTTTATCCTGAGTTTGTGCATATTTCTTGCAACCATGAATGTCACCTACATCACTTCTGCAGCTGACGAAATGCCAAAAAGCAATTTTGTCCAAATGTAAAGATGAAGTGATGAATGCGCACTGGACCAGCAGCCTGGAGCTTTAAGTGCCTCAAGGTTATTTTTGTAAAGGTATGATTTAATGCCATCACACACACACACAAAAGTAAAAAAAAAAAAAAGTTATGCTCTCGATTTACACAGAAAGCTATTATTTCAGTTTCTCAGGCACTTAGGATATGTATGTTTCTAATATAAACCCCATATAGGAAGCCGATCAGACTGATCTGGCCTGGAGAGCTCTGATGGCAGTGTGAGAGGCAGCTTGGTCTAGAGGACTGAAAGGCAACAATTCCTGAGGTTTAATCCTGGCTGACACAGAGCCACTGCATGGCCTTGAGCAAGCTCCTTAAAAAGACATGTCAGGTCAACTTAGGCCCATAATTAAAGTTTCACAAATATACGTAATTCATCAGTAAAAATGAATGTCACCTTTTTCACCTTTTTTTTTTTTTTTTAATTTTTGTGAGGAAGATGATGGAAGGGAAGCAGTGTTTCCAGTTAGAGGTCTCGGAGTCCTTGTTTTCTGCACTGTTTGCAGCCTCAGTGCTCTGTTAGAGAGGAAGTATGAAAGCAAAACTGGTCAAAAATTGCTTCTACAAAGAAGAATGATCTGGCAGTAAGACAGCACAACTTTGATCTAGAGGGCTCTTGAGTGGGTGCTTGTAAGTGTTAAAGCCTCATTATCATTCAAGGAACACTAAGTATTAATTAAGTATATGCTAAGTAATAACTCCAGTTCAAGAACCAGGCTCTGCCCTTTGGTGGATGCTTTCTATCACTTTTGCCAGCTGAATTAGAAGTAAACTGTAAGATCTGTGCAGCTGCTTGTGCCATTAAATCTAAGGGCAGGCACAGGTAGTGATTTAGAGCTGACAGGATTGTGTAAGATGACTTACACCCCATGTGATACCAGCTTGTTAATATTTATCAAGTCCCTACAGCTTCCTATGATTCCAGTTTTCCCCAAACTGCTGGATCATAATGACCACTACTGTTAGACCAGAGAGCAATGAATTATAAATGGCCCTTATTTAGAGAGAGCTTAGATCTGTGAGACATGTCTATTTGTGTGGCGATATCACTGCAATGTTACTGCACTCCCTTAAGTAATGTGACTGCCTCAGATAACACTGTTTTGTTCAGTGGATTTTGGGATGCTCTGGAGGGAAGTCTTCCTCTCTTACTGCAAAGGGCAGCTTCTTATTATTTTATATGACTGTGTAGCTCACAATCTTTCTAGGGGGACTTAGGAATTTCAAAAAGGATTTGCCTGGGGAAAGAGGCCGTGCCTATTGCCTTGCAGGAGTCAGGAATAGTTGTGGGGTGCCTGGTATCCTGACACGAGAAAATTAGCTGCCAGCCAGGGACTCATTAAAGCACTTAATACCACTCTGTGGCTTACAGTTGCAGTGAGAAACACTAAACAGTAGCTGAAGTCCCACCACTGGATAGAAACTGGCTGCAAGACAGACACTGACAGGGAGGAATAATGGTCAAATTAAAACATGTTGAAAGTTGTCAGTGACTGCCCCAGAGTCCCACGGTGAGGTAGGTTTGTTCGTATTATCCACGAGAGGTCTAAAACGGAGTTGCAAGATGGAAAGAGACTGCAGATGCCACGGAGTTATGCAGTATAATTAAGAATAGAGTAGCTATGTGGCACTCCAGCGGGATGCAATAAAGCTGGATGAACTGGGAGCACAACACACAAAATGCAAGGTAACACAAATAATGATAAAGCATTTGGTCTACTTTTGTGCCTTGTTGACTTCCAAATGACTGGTGGTGATTCTGAAAACTGATCCAGACATTAAGAAAAATGAATGAAGCCCCACTGTTCCCCATGCAGCGGTGACCCTTTATGTCAAAAAAAATCCTGAGAAAAAGTACTTCAGAAGTGGGGACATTTGTACCAAGGGCTTGAAAAAACTTTTGCAGGGGGAGAGCAAGTATTTAAAAAGGACAAAGGTAGTAAAGTAACACTTGATGACTAATGACTTAGAGAAATTAAATCAGGCAGGCACTCTTTTCTTAGACAAAGGAACTTGACAGTGAAACTGAAAATTTTTCCTTGCAAGTGGAGAACTCACTGATGAAAAAAAATGAATCACTGAGGCGAAGAACTGGTTGGGACTTCTTTAAACTATAGCTTATACTATGGATAACAAGACCATCTTGACCTTTTATTAACATTTCTAACAAGACACAAGCATCTATCTTCACACCATGGGACACAACCTAACCACTAAAATGCAGAATTTTAGGAGAGAATTTCCCAATGAACATATCATTCCTCAGTTATCCATGACCCTGTTTCTTCAACTTTAATTTGGAATATAAACTGTTGTCTGCTTTCCTGCTATATGGACAATGAGGATCACTATATTGGGTCAGAGCATGTCCTACTGGTTTGATACCTGAAAGCTGTGTTAAAAAAGCAAGCAGAACCAGACTGCAATGTACTACTTTAAAGCCACCAAATATCCTCAAGGCTCATCTATTTAGCAATTATTATCTCCCACTAAAGAGCTACTGTTCCATATCAATAGATTTCAACCTATTTCTTCAGAAAAAGAGATGGAAATGCTATTATGAGACTTGTACTGTTTTAAGTGCAATAGGAGCAATAGGGGATAGGTGTTCAGCACATTAAAAACATTCAACAAAACAGTCAAAAAAATGTTGCTCTAGGCATGGTTTCATTTGTCTGACTCCTCATAAATTCCCAAATATGAAGGAGAAATGAACCAGAAGAATAAGCCCTGTGCTACCTGGGATCTGTTCACAGGGCTGTATTAGGTCGCCTCTTTTTTTTCTAATTGGTGTTTTCTTAGTCTACATTACACTGGAGACTGTGACTGTACTTTATTCCTTAACAGCAGCCTATGGCAACCAATAAAGTCCTGGGAAAACAGCTTGCCCAGAGTACTAAGCAGAGTCTAGGAGAAAAATTGAATGAGAAAACAAGCTTCTAAAGAAGAGCAAATTTTTCACTGTACACTATTCTTTGAATTTAGCCCTTTCTCCTGTCTATGGGTAGCCCACAGGAAGATGATGTGATATGTATGAACTGATCTGCCATTCAAATATTGTCCTACAGATGCTTGGTGAGAACACAATTCAGCCAGGCAGTTTTTCATCAGCTAATATACCTGAACATTTGGGGTTCATTATTGAAGCGTCTCTGTCAGTCATTAAAATCATGTAGTGGCTTTTTTGCTCTTTGGCTGGCTTGCCTACACAATCGAGACTAAAAGGGATCCAGGCAAGACAACAGACAGCTGTGAAACAGATCTGGGGCTTTCGTTCTCTTCAGAATGAGGGGGCTGAGGAGAATAAAAAGAGCACAAGCTAAGAAAGCATGGAAAACCAAATACCAGGCATGAGTATTGTTCAGATTGGAGGGTTTGTCCACCAAAAGCAGAACAGGCTGTCACACACAGAGGGGCTGACTGTGTTCCAAACTGGCAGAGTGAAAGCCAGTGGAGGTCTGGAAACTATTTAACTTAAGATCAGAGTGGACGCAAGTAACAACTGCCTGCACTGAACCACATCTTCATGGGTGGCATGAAGGAAAGAGTTCACATCCCTAATTTATTGTCTGGGCAAAAACCATTCAGGCACTTTTGCTTCTGAAGCAAACAGGAACAGCATTCTAAAGAAAAAGAGAGGACTTCTGATGAGTCCTTTACCTTTTTCTGGCAATATCATTTCACAATCATGGTAATTCTTCATTCTATCCTTTTCTACTTTTGCACATCGTCTTGGTGATGGAATGGGTTGACAATGCAACAGTCTTCCCAGTCTTTGATTGCTTTTAACTTTTATGTCAGAAATCCTTCATCATGTAAGAATTTAAAACCTCTCATTCATGCTGAAGATCTTGTTTTCTGTCTTGTATCTCCCATAACATGCCATTCGGTGATGTAACCTACAGATGTTCTAGTGAGCAGCTGTCACTTTTGTCCCAGTTTTCTCTTAGCTCTTCCTTTGAACAACAAGCTCTAAATGGAGTTTGAGTACAAACCCGGGACACTCATCTCACTTAATTCACACAATTGTACAATGTGAAAACAGGTTATCTGTTACTATTAAAGATCAGACAGCCCATTACCTTGGTCTTTGCCACCAGAACCTCGAAAAGGAACTGTCTTTCACACACACTCTTCTCTCTACCATGAGGCAAGTTAAATCTGTACAGATATCTCCAGCACAAAGCAGCTTAAAACACCCATTATTTGCTTTGTTGTTTAAAGAGTGACTTAGTGTGACTTAGGCCTGCAAACAGAACAGATTTTAAAATCAGACCCAAAGTGTGTCACTTTGTGCAGTGTACATCTCAGAAGAATTGTTTTCATATCTGTGGAACTTCTCCTTCCACTCTAGCAAACACAGATGAATCATTTGGATCTCAATCTGACTGAGTTCTGGGTGTTCACATATTAGGTATTGATTTTGACCCCACCCTTACTTACCACAGTAGTATTTAGAGTTTGCCATCTCTTGCTATTTCAATTTTTCAGTTCTCCTGTCCTTGCTGTCCTGCCTATCCCCACCTGAAAGTGGTACATTTGTGTACATGGGAAAAATGTCTGCTGAAGCGTTTGTGGTGAAGCCAAAGAATTGTGCTGAAATAGGATTGCAAATTCCCCAAGCAAAGCAGTTAGAAATGCAGCAAAAACTGGGCCTGAACCAGTGTCTGTCAGAATCAAAACAAAAAGACTTAAAGGAGAACGAGGAGAAGGAAAGAGTGAAGTACATACAAATTGCATATTAAAATACTGTAGTTTCTGTAAGTTCATTTACCTTGCATTGAGACTGAACCAGCATCACACCAAATTGCAAACTGTAACTTTCACCCGAGAGTTTTATGTTTAAGTTTGTGACATTCATTACGCCTATACCTAACTAAAAGACATTGACATTTCTTGAGGGAACAAGCACTAAGGTAATGAACTGAGTAGCTGTTGAGTGATCATTTACATTTTTCACACAGGATTGTGAATTTAAACCCCGGGTGGTGTTCTTCGCTGAAAAAATGTTACATGTTAGCTGTAGCTAAATGCATCCATGTTCATTTGGCTGAACACTGGTAATTTCATATTACCTATTTATGGTGTTATTTTTAATTTCCAGCAGTTTTGTGGTTGCATAGTCCCCTTTATCACAGCCAATAGCTCACTAAAACCACTAAGAGGCAAGAAATGACTGTCAGCTATTTTTTACTTCTGTAACTAACAGCAGGGTTCTTTTTATTTTTCAGATAAAGTTAATGGATGCAGCTTTTCCACTGCCACATTTATAAACAACTTTGTTTAGGGGCTGCTAAAGAATACTTACAAAACATCATTTAGGGAGTGAAAGTATAGTATGCATGCAATATAGTGTTTATATCTGTAGAATGGCAGACGTGCTATTTAAGATGATGTTGCTTTCCTTTCAAAAATTAAGCACTTGGTTATACTCTACAGTTATTCACTCACTTGGTGGTAGTTGCTACTTAAGTACCTCCTGTCTGATCTTTGTATACAGAGATGTAGACTTGGGAACCAGCAGAGATGCCTGGTAGCAATCCCTGGCTCACTCTGCTGCCAGGAAACCCAGATATCATATGATGCAGGGTTTTTATGTCTAAATAATCAACTATCTTTCCTTTGGTTATTCTTTTCCTATTCAATAATTCTGTCAGTTTTGTTTTATGTCTTGTTCATTTAGTTCTGCAATCACATGCATACATCTATCTACCTCTACTAACACCTATTTTCTAAGCACATTTAATTTATGGTAGAGGAGTAATAAATGTCCATTGGGCTTTTACAAATTATCTGTAAGTTGCACCTGCCAAAGTCTGTCTCATTATACCCAAGAAAGTGTCAATCCAATGTAAATAAAGAGGAGCTTTATTGCCTTTGTTGTTGATTAAACTTTTAGTAGCTAGGGTGGATGGGATGTTTGTGAAAAGGCTGTTATTTAAATAGAAAACAGTTGCACCTCTGGGAAACTGCACCTCTTCCAAAATACCTAAATCCTCACTTAACCACATCACAAGTTGTAAAGAGAAAGAGATGAGGACAGAAGAGCAAAAAAGGTAGAAAAGCAAACGGTGGGAGGCTGGAATCACTTGGCTACCAGTTAAAAGGTAACAAATAGTGACAAGGATGAGGGCATGTCGTGGTTTAAGCCATAAATCAGCCACGCAGTTTGTTCACTCATTTCCCCCTTTTTCTTCCCTCTGCTCCTGGAG
>JANRGW010001904.1:17490-51848 GCA_024733675.1 Psilopsiagon aymara | reverse complement strand
GCCACAAGTCAAAAACACAGCGCTGCACCAACTACTAAGAAGGAGAAAAATGACTGCTACTGCTGAACCCATGACAGCTGGAGATGCCATTCTTGTCTTTTCATACATTTCCCTGTCAGTTATGAGTGGCACCATTTAAATCAGTGGTATTGTTTTGACATTATCTTAGAGAATCAAGAACTGAGTAATCACAGTATATCATGGTTACTACGAAATTAATTTGTCCCTATAAAGTTTGTCTTCCATATCTAACTGTAAAACTGTGTATACAATACCTTTCCCACCATATCACAAAGTTGTATTTGAATTGCATATCCATTTTAGGGTTATTAAAGGTAAGCTTTATATCCTCCCTTGGAAATCAATTTTTATTTTGTAACTCCTTCCTGAAAATTTTAGCCAGTATTGGTAGTATAGGTTCTCTTTTATTCTACATGATTTACCTGTTGAGACAGGCAATGGAGGATGGAAAAAAGGGTAGATATTATAGACAAGTAGCAGTAGATTGGCCAAGTTACCTTTGCAGTTCTGTCAGATTGTTTCGCGGCATAATTTCATCAAGTTTTGCATATGATTTGCCTGTGGCTCATGCCATTATGAAAGCGTTAAAATAGAATTTACAGCCTTCATAAAGAACATAGCAGTTGTGGAAATTGTTTTAAAGCAATGACAGGTAAAATTTATTTATTTTTTTTTTTTTTTGCTGAACTTTTCCTTTTCTCAATTAGTATAACAAACATCTGGAAGAAATTAGATCTTACTTTAAGTTAGAAAATGCCAACAACAAGAAAAGCCTGCTTCCCCAATACCATGTTAATAATTTCATTATGAGAAACATACCTTAAGACGTACATTCTGGTTTCACAAATCAGCGAAAGATATACATGCTGGAGAGGGAAATGTTAATGTTTTTCATTATGAGTAGCTCAAGGACACAGTTGTCACAAATTTAGAAAAAAATTAAAAAGGAGACATATAAAATAAACTCTACCTTAAACCTATCTACTACTGCAAATCGCAATACTGAAAGAGAAAGTGGGTAGGATAATGGAAATGCAATAAATTGCCTTCTTTTTCTCAGGCTGGAGAGGTCTGCAACATAACTGTAATTTTTAGGAATGTGTTGCTAGTGTAATCTTTTCAATTAATTTATGATTCACCAGGGCATGCAACTCAAAAGACCACACTTCCTGGAGACTGTGGAACAATCCTGCAAGATTATTCTGTATGCAAGATGTCTGCAGTATTATTTTGTCCCAAATTTTATTAAGATCATCCTTATAAACAGCATCTGGAGGAAGTGATTGTCTTTTCTGCACTTCCTCAAAAGCACAGAAATTTCCTTATATTCTCCTTTCCCCTCCTTTCTCTTCCTCTCTCTCAAAGTCTAGGTGCTCTCAATACAGCAGGCCATTGAAATCATAGCAATGAAGATTCTAAATATTTTTAAAGCTGCCCACTCTATCTTCATCATGGGGTGAAAAAAATATTTTTTGCATTGTCAGTAGCTCCAGTTCTATCAAAGGAAAGGATAAATAATAGACTAGAGAGGAATTAAGTTCTCCTTTCTTTAGTAGTGATGGTAAGACACCAATGCCATGTCTTTAAGAAAGGTACTTCACCTTAATCCTATATCTCTGGATTGCTATGATAGCTCAGAAAATTTCCCTGTCAAACTCATCGGGCCAGTCAGAAGCCCATCCAGTGCATTATGGCCTTGCTACTTATGCCCATTACTAAATGGGCACAACATTAAGATATACATTTACATGCAAATAAAATGGAGAGAAGCATCACTTTGAAAATAGAAAAAATTGCAGGTCCTCAGGGAAAAGGCTCCTTACTACAGCATACTTTAGGAGAATTGGAATTATACCTACAGACAACTTGCAAAATATGGCTTCATAGTACAGTATTAGGTATTGTTTATGTGCGAGGATCCAGCTCAAATGCTAGGTGTTAAAAAGGATATGTTGTTCAGGATTATTTTCAGATGTGGGTAAAATAAAGCTTTCGCGACATGGACTGCAGTGGATGGACATTTAAATGACACAATTCCTCGTTGTCAAGATATTCATGTAACAGAGGAAAAAGGCTGTTGTCCAGTGCTGTGTCACTGCTGATCCACAGTGGTACTCAGTACAGCCCAGGGTGGTACTTGATGCTTCTCTTTTAATTTACTGAAGTAATAACTTTAGTTTAGCAATACATCAATTTCCTAAAATGTTAGAGATGAATAATTTAAGAGATTTAGTGAATATACATTAAAGGGGATTTAATCATAGAAGAATCTTGGGTTAAAGTGCTTATTTAAGACCCACAGAATGAAAGAGAATATTCAATGAGATACTGCAGCTTTAATCTATGCTGTTATATCTGTTATTCAGCATGACATTCCAGCTTTCACTTTTTCTGTTTTCTATCAAAGTCTTTGAAGGATACCTTCTGTCACCTTTTATTCAATGCAATATTTGGACATACTGCTGTGATTTTGAGTAGGAATGTCAGAGTATTTTCTTTTTAAGCTTTGGGTTTTCTTCCCTCTGTCACTGTGAAGACAGACCTTTAGCTTTGCTTTGTGCCTTAATTTATGTACAAAGAAGAGCAACACAAAATGAAGGAATATGTAGAAATGCAATGTTATTTTTAGATGAGACATTTATTCTCTGCAAGAGGCTCTACACCCTCAAACATCTTCAGAGCAGGTGGTATTTAATGTGTTAAGACTCAGAATGAAAGACATATTTGCAAGTACTGCACTGCAGACAAAAGCAGATAAGCAACTAAATATAACAGCTGTCTTGGTACCTAGTGAATGCACAGAAACTTGATAGGCAAAGTTGTTCCATGATACTTGTTCCAAGGACCTCAGTGTGCTGAATTAATGCTGTTGCCTGTCTCTATGAGTGCTCTTTGTGAAAGTTTTTCTACCTGCAAGGAGCAGAAGAGATTGTTCAGAGCAAATGATTAAAAAGAGCCCATCTTTCATAGCGAATAAGTCAATATGCAAATAGGTTGAATATATTAAAATAATGTGACTATATGAACAAGTCATGCAGATAGCCAGAGTGTTGATAACTTATCTGTAGAAAGTACTTTCATTTAAAAATATAAAAAGCCTTATGTTCTCTACAGATGTCACTATGAATGATGAACAGGAAAAACAGCAAAAGCTTTGTTCAGGTCAATAAGACTGTATTTTATCAAACTTTATTACAAGTGCAGACACATCCATTTCAGAGCTGATAATAAAGCTGTTTTATGGGAGAAGAGGCAGTTTAAAGTTGGTGTTTCTCATTTCTTTTTTGGCTGAGTAAATCAGTAATCTGCAGAATACCTGTTAGGGTTTTCTTTCTAGTAAAGATTGCTAGAAATGATGGGAAACAAAGCTGTTTTTCTGTCATCACACAGCTCAGAAGATGGATTTTCATGTAGCACAAGAGACTAAAGGCAATTACATGGGTCGCCAATGAAAGCTGGTATGAAAATGTTATTCAGCTTTCAAAAAATGCTACATGCAAAATGTAATAGATAACTGAGAAAGACTGAATGATATTGATCAAGATAGATTATGACTTGTCAAGTCTTTATTTTCTGATCTAAAACATGAAACTCTGTTACAAGTTTTCAAAAGCTTTGAAGTCTCTTGGAAAGGTAATCAGAGCCTTTTGTTTACAGAAGATACTCCCAGCCAATACATAATTGGGGTTTGCTACCCACAAACTGGCAAAAAGAAAATGCCTGGTAATCAACTAAAGAGAACTTCTGAATTCACACAGGGACTCCAGCCTTTTTCTCCACCAGCTTGCTAGACAGGTTCACCCAGTTTGCTATTCTCCACTTTGTCTCCATATAGAATATCTGCTAGGCAAGATACAAAAAGTATCGTGATACTCTTTTCACACTTAGAATCATAGAATCATAGAATGGTTAGGGTTGGAAACGTCCTTAAGGGTATCTAGTTTCAACCCCCCTGCCATGGGCAAGGACATCTCCCGCTAGACCAGGTTGCTCAAAGCTCTGTCCAGCCTGGCCTTGAACACTGCCAGGGATGGAACATTCATAACTTCCTTGTGCAACTCATTCCACTGCCTCACCACCGTTACAGTCAAGAATTTCTTCCTTATATCAAACCTAAATCTCCCCTATTTTAGTTTGAACTCAAACTTTTTCAATTCCTGCTGTTTATGAGCTCCTGCTATGAAATGTAGGAAGCAGTTTTTGAGGGTTCCTCACTAAAAGCACTAGCTTCAATACAGGCACTGTTAGCACTGTTCTGCATACACTAAAGTTATCATCTCAGTGTGCAAGAAGACATTATGCCCTTTGCAAGTTTGTAACTGGTTGGAAGTGCAACATCCCATTGTCTTATTAAAGAGTATGCATATTTAATACCTGAGTTCTTGCTTAATTATCCCTTCTCTTTCCTACATGGCTATCTTCATTTTCATTTTCTTTTTGCACTTCTCATTTTCTTCCCATTTCTTCTCTTTCCTTGAATTTAGTGGATTTAGAAGAGGACACTGGGCTTTTGGTAAGGCTGATCAGAATGCTTAATAAAGGTTTGTCATAATACATAGATTAAAATGACTAACAGTAAGTTATTTAACCTCACCGCATTTCAGATCCTGATTTTTAATAAAATAATGATAAAATGCTCTTTTTCTGTCTGTTTAGACAATATATTTTTCAGATATATCCTAATTTTGTCTACTCCTATCCCAGTTTTTCTAGTTATACTGAGGACATTCCTATTAATGTTGGTTTGAACCATTGCTTTTGATTACATTGCAAATTGGCCACTGCAAATTTGACTGTATGTTCAACAGCACAGACACTTCTTCACTGCTTGGAGATTTGTACTAGCACTTTGTCTTTACAGACATTCCCTTCTATCTCAAATTCTTCCCATCTCCCTTAAGCTTTTCACTTGAATCCCCCACTCTACTGCTAGCATTTTTCTCTTCCTTTTTCTCTCTTCTTCTTTACTTACTCTGAATAATTTTTTCTTGCTCCCATTTATAATATTTGTTTATATTTCCATCACTTTATTTAATTATCTATTAGTTCTCCTTCTCTTGGACACGAGTAGATACAAAAGTCTAAGTGACTGTAGTCAATTAGGCTTCATCCCACTAAATTTTAAGGGAAATAAAAACACTTTTGAAGACTTCAGAATATTGCCACAGGATACCATGAGAGTTTTTTAACGCACATGTCAGCAAGATCTGTGATGTTACTAATAGGGCTGACAGCACTCCTTGCTGTCTCCAAGGATGAAAGATATATGTTAAAATAAGGGGAAAAATATTCCCAGATTTCATCAGTCCATCTATGCAGCTAAAGATACAACATAAATTCTGTAGATTATAATTCTCCTGTCCACAGATCATCACACAAAGGAATCATATATTAATAGTCTCACCTGAGAACTAACAGGATTTCAAACTGCCCTGGGTTCAGCAGTAGCAGTCATTTTTCTCCTTCTTGGTAGCTGGTGCAGCGCTGTGTTTTTGACTTTCGGCCTGGGAACGGTGCTGATAACACCAACGTTTTTTAGTTGCTCCTCAGTAATGTTTACTCTGACCAAGGACTTTCTAAGCCTCATGCTCTGCAAAGGAGGAGGGGAAGCCGGGAGGAAGCAGAAACAGGATACCTGACCCAAACTGCCTAAAGAGATATTCCATGCAACAGCATGTCATGCCCAGTATAAGAACTGGTACAGGAACCCAGAACAGTTAGTTCACAGCAGGGTATCGCTCGGTGTCTTGTTGTGAGCTGTTGTATTCTCTTCCCTTGCATTTCTCTTGTCATTATTATTATTAGTGGTAGCAACAGTGGTTTGTGTTACACCTTAGTTAGTGGACTCTTCAGGAACCTGCTCAGAAAGATTCCATGAGATAGAGCCCTAGAGGGCAGGGGAGCCCAAGAGGTTGATATTCAAGGATCACCTGCTGCAAGCTCAGGAGTGACACATCCCTACTAGAAGGAAGTGTAGCAGGAGGGCCAGGAGATCATCCTGGATGGATAAGGAGCTGCTCAGGAAAATTGAGAGGAAAAAAGAGACTTATAAAAGGTGGAAGCAAGGACAGGAGGCCTGGGAAGAATACAGGGTTGTTGGCCGGGAAGCTAGGGACCAGGTTAGGAAGGCTAAGGCCCACTTAGAATTAAACTTGGTTAGGGATGTTAAGGACAACAGGAAGGGATTCTACAGGTACCTTGCAAATAAAAGACAGGCTAGGGACAACGTGGGCCCTTCCAGGAGCTATCGGGAGAACTGGCTATCCTGGATTTGGAGAAGGCTGAGGTTCTCAATGACTTCTTTGCCTCAGTCTTCACTGGGAAATGCTCTGATCACACCACCCAAGTCCTGGAAGGCAGACGCAGGGACTG
The DNA here is from genome assembly GCA_024733675.1 of Psilopsiagon aymara. Classification (NCBI taxonomy): domain Eukaryota; kingdom Metazoa; phylum Chordata; class Aves; order Psittaciformes; family Psittacidae; genus Psilopsiagon; species Psilopsiagon aymara. The sequence continues at coordinate 45,455 of JANRGW010001904.1, read as the reverse complement.
TGAGAATGAAGACCCTGGGCCCACTGTAGGAGAGTATCTGGTTTGAGACCATCTTAAGAACGTGAATGTATACAAGTTCATGGGACAGGATGAAATCCATCCACGGGTCTTGAAGGGGCTGGCAAATGAAGTTGCTAAACCACTGTCCATATAATTCTGCTCTAGAATTCTAACTGAAGAGCAAGGAATACATATGTAGTCTCCAGGCTTAGCATTCACCAGGATAATACGATAATCAACACACTATAAGAAAACTTTAATGTATATGAAGCAAGACAAATGGACATAAGTGAATAGTGCAATCACTTTTCACTTCCATTCAAGTGTCTGCCATTCCTACCACCAACTAGGCTTTGAATACATTTATTACTCAGCATAGAGAAGCAGTATTATAACTATGAGGCCATAAATCATTACCTCCTCCTTATTTTTATCTGCTACAATGAAGCAAAAGAAACAGAAAGCATGTTATACTACCCTTATTTCATTTTCTATCTCTACAGTTAGGTAGAGTTGCCCCAGGGATGTTACACATTTTTACATGAAAAAAAAGATACGTTGCCTGTGCTTTTGAAGTGGGATATTCACAGTTCCCATACAGAGAGAAATCTGTGAAACTCTGAGGTGGAATTTCTGGCAAATACATAGGCATAGTAAACTAAGCAACATCTTTGACTCTTTTGCTTGTAGAAGAGTTACCAGGGATTGAGAAATCTTCAAATAGAAAAATAAGAAGTGTAACATATGCATTGACCATAAAAAAACCCAAGCCTGTACAAATGCCAAGTGAGTTGAAATGAAGTAAAAATGAAAAAAAGAAATGCAAAAGAATTGAAAATTAGTATGATCCCCAGCAATTGTCACTCTTGGGCTAATTGGAAGACTAATAGCTTTGATGAAAAGAGAAGGCAATGAGAAGTTTGTGCAATTCACAAAAGGCATCCTGTCTGCCTCTCATTTGTAATCTACCTATTTGCATCTGAAAAACATATTGGCAAGAAAAAAAAATGCTATTGTGTAACTGGCAATGTATAATAGAGAAATGACAGACAATGTGAAAGTGACAGTCAACGGAAAAACAATTTTCCCTGTTAAAAGGAATACAAAAAATAGTATTAGAGAGAACATCTGTGGTGCCAGACCAGCAAAAAAATATTTAAAGGGAGAAGACTATTAATTTGACTAAAAAAAAAAAAAAAGGAAAAAAAAAAAAAACTCATAGCAGCCTTCCAGTATCTGAAGGGAATGCATGAGCATGCTGGGGATGGACTCTTCATTAGGGACTGTGGTAACAGGACCAGGGGCAACGGGTTCAAACTTAAATGAGGGAAGTTTAGATTGGAAATGAAGAAAAAATTACTTACTATAAAGGTGAGGCACCACCTTTATAGTAAACAGACATCAACTGCTCTACCCGAGGCTAACTGGTCTGTAGTTCCCCAGCTCATCCATTTTCCCCTTCTTGAAAATGGGGGCTATATTTCCCTTTTTCCAGTTGTCGGGAACTTCACCTGACTGCCGTGATTTTTCAAATGTGATGGACAGTGGCTTAGCAACTTCATTTGCAGCTCCTTCAGGACCCGTGGATGGATTTCATCCTGTCCCATGAACTTGCATACATTCAGGTTCTTAAGATGGTCTTAAACCAGATCCTCTCCTACAGTGGGCCCAGGGTCTTCATTCTCACAGTCCCTGCGTCTGACTTCCAAGACCTGGGTGGTGTGGTCAGAGCATTTGTTGGTAAAGACTGAGGCAAAGAAGTCATTGAGAACCTCAGCCTTCTCCAAATCCAGGGTAGCCAGTTCTCCCGATAGCTCCTGGAGAGGGCCCACGTTGTCCCTAGCCTGTCTTTTATTTGCAAGGTACCTATAGAATCCCTTCCTGTTGTCCTTAACATCCCTAGCCAAGTTTAATTCTAAGTGGGCCTTAGCCTTCCTAACCTGCTCCCTAGCTTCCTGGAAAACAACCCTGTATTCTTCCCAGGCCTCCTGTCCTTATTTCCACTTTTTTTAAACGCAGGTGGATAAAGAACTGGCTTGATGACCACACACAAAGAGTTGTGCTCAATGGCTCAATGTCCAGCTGGAGACCAGTAACGAGTGGTGTCCCTCTGGGATGGGTGTTGGGACCGATCTTGTTCAATGTCTGTGTTGGTGACATGAACAGTGGGATTCAGTGTGCCCTCAGCAAGTTTGCTGATGACACCAAGCTGTGTGATTCGCTGGAGGGAAGGAATAACATGCAGAGGGACCTTGACACATTTGTGAAGTGGGCTGATGCCAACCTGATGATGTTTAACCATGCCAAGTGCAAGGTCCTACACCTGGGTCAGAGCAATCCCAGGCACAGGCTGGGCAGAGAAGAGATTGAGAGCAGCCCTGCTGAGAAGGACTTGGGGGTGTTGGTTGATGAGAAAATGAACAGTGTGCACTTGCAGCCCAGAAAGCCAACTATATCCTGGGCTGCATCAAAAGGAGCGTGATCAGCAGGTCAAAGGAGGCGATCCCCCCCCCCTTCTCTGCCCTCATGAGTCCTCACTTGGAGTGTTATGTACAGTTCTGGCATCTTCAACATAAAAAGGACATGGAACTGTTGAAATAAGTCCAGAGCCACAAGGACGATTAGGGGACTGGAGCAGCTCCCATATGAAGATAGGCTGAGAAAGTTGGAACTGTTCAGCCTGGAGAAGAGAAGGCTGCGTGGAGACCTCAGAGCAGCCTTCCAATATCTGAAGGGGGCCTACAGGGATGCTGGGGAGGGACTCTTCATTAGTGACTGTAGTTACAGGAAAAGGGGTAATGGCTTCAAATTTAAACAGGAGAAGTTTAAATTTGATATAAGGAGGAAGATCTTTACTGTGAGGGTGGTGAGGCACTGGAATGGGTTGGCCAAGGAAGCTGTGAATGCTCCATCCCTGGTGGTGTTCAAGGCTAGGTTGGACATAGCCTTGGATGATATGGTTTAGTGGGAGGTGTCCCTGCTCATGGCAGAGGGGTTGGGACTAGATGATTTAAAGGTCCTTTCCAACCCTAACTATTCTATGATTCTATAATTCTATGGTTTCTGCTAGATATTCACAGTTTTCCCAGATGAGAATTTGTCCTGTATTACTGATGCAGACCCCTGAATAGTCAGATGTCAGCACTGATTTGATATGATTTGTAATTTGTCTCTGACTAAAAGTTGTGATGAATAAAACAAAGGAAAGGAAGTGAATGTGTACAATGAATGTAATGTCCATACCCTTCAGAGGAGTCATGATGTAGTTCTGCTGCATTATTCATAATTTTTGAGTCTTCCAAGCTGAAATATGGATTTAATACTGAGCTTTTCTTCAAGTAATATCTCCATTGCTTTTATACCTGTTATGTATTCACGTACTAAATTACTCTTAATGCTCCTTGCATTAAAATTAACGATTGTAAGTATAAAATCTGGTGGACATATTTCTGTGACTTTGTCATGTCTAAATATTTGGTGCCTAAAGTCAAAACCTAACCAATTGTCAAAGTCACTAATACTAGTGGAGAAAGACCTGTCTGAACAAAATGAAGCACAAACATTATACTGAATAAAACACGATTCCTATTTCAGTTAATGAAGATGTAAGAAACAAATGCAGTTTCTTGAAATATGGTGACTGTGCTATTTGAAAACTCCTGAACTACCTAAACCTTTTGCATGGGATGACCTGTATACTTCGGAAGGGTAAGCAGAACCCAGGGGGTGTTGTACTGCACCCAAACCAGAATGAAACAGTTATGCTTGGGCAACTAAATGTTGTTCTTTGTCAATACAGTTAAGGCAGCAAATCAGTTGGTCGAATGCTAGTGTCTATTGAAGCATTAGTTGAGTCACTCTGATTCCTTTGACTGTCAGTGGGGGGCTTAAAGGTTTAGTTCATATACAGGTACCCACATAAAGATACCTTGATGACAGCATCTTTATCTGAAGTTGATTCTCCTCCTGGAACTTAGGTTTAAGTTAGTGACAAAGAGAAGCACATTCTTGGCTTTTTACACTGTGGTTTTTGGTACAGTTATATGCTGAATGACATTTAGAACTAGCTTGATATTTTTTTGTTTGTTATTATTGAATAAAATCCTACTTATAAAATAGCAATTTTGTTGCAAAATGCTGCTGTAGTTATGGTTGTGAAAGAGTACTTTTTTCTGTGCTACGTACCGTTACCTTTTTATGTGCTGTGTCATTTTCATCACTTTAACTGAAAGTTTTCATGTTTGAGGCATTGATGAGACAGTCATTTTGGTGCAATTACCTGATCTTTCTCTTTGTGTCCTTGATTCCTATACAATGAGGAACTACAGTGATACAGTTTCCTATTATCTTCTCCGCAATTTTCTTGAGTATGAAAAGACATAATTACAAAAACTTTGAATTACAAGAATGGGCAGAAATGTGTAAACTGCTGTTCAGCTGTTGTCTGTTCATTATTTACAACCTATATGCTTTGGTTTGTACAAAAGAAGAATGAATTGTACAGACATTTCCCTGAAAGAGTTAATGTCCAGGTGAGGATACTGTGCAATATTAACAAGATCAATTCCCTAGAATTAGGATATTGGAGATTCAGATAAACCCGGAGACTTAGTTTCACACAAGATGTTCATACCATAAGAATGTGGGCCCAGACTGCAAAGAAAATGGAAGGTGAGATATGGCCTTTTCTGTCCTCCTTTGATGCTGTATAGAGAGGGTAACTTTTACTTCTTCAGGTACTGGCTTCATTGCAAAAACCATATTTTCTCTGTATTAAGGCTTTAAATGGATAAAACAGTAGCTCCACAACACACTTTGCTATATAAAGAGCAGGCAAACATCATCTGCCTAAGTCCCTAAAGTAGAAAATTCACACTTTAACATTGCAGAGCTTTATTGGGAAGGTGCTAAATTTTTTCCAAGTAATTTATGGCTTATTTCCAATTCAGGAGTTGTTTTTTGGTGGCATTAGGCATGCCCAGTCTTAACAGTGCAGAAAAACTTTGTGCTGTTTTTATGCCTGAAGATTTACACATAGGCATGTTTACCTTGATGCTCAGCCACTAGGATGTAGTGCACCTCGCGTTTGACAGCCACTAGTTCTGCTGTGTGGGTATGAGCATACCTTCAAAAACCAGGTCTCTTGCATGAGTATGACATGTGAGGAGGTGTTGCTATAGGTTGTTTGCCTGGAAAATTGAATGAGATCATGACAGGTAGCAGAAACAGAGTGAAAAGTTGCATTATCTCTCTTGTTTTACAGATACATGTTCAGGGGGAAGCCATAGTTCTGCACTGCAAGCCTGCAAGATTGATACATTTAGACAGGAAATTTGAGATCTCAGAAAGTTTAACATTCACAGTGTGACTGCCATCTTGTGTGAGGAGCTCAAACTAGCAGCCATTCTCAAAGGGCAAATTATCAGGACAAATCTGCAAAGCTTGTTAGTTCTGCTATTGCTTGGCCTACGGCAGTGGCTCAGTTGTTCAAGCTGAGGTAGAATAAACCTATACAAAGTCATATCAGTGGTGCTTGGTACACCTAAAGGTGAAAGAGCAGGGTAACATAGGGGGTATAGATACACTCAGGATAAGGTAACATCTGAATAAATATGGTATCTTTTTTGTGTTTGACTTTAGTATCTGTGGACTTTATTTGGGGATCTACATGGAATTTGGTGATTCCAACGTGTTTCCTTGAAGATAATCCATCTGTACAGTGTACCACTGCATCAAAAGTGCCACTGGCTTAACCGACTCTGCAGGAGGACTGAGTCCTCTGCAGGAGAAGCAAATTTCCCATCTCTCACTCTTTGAAGTGGTCCCTTCAGGGTAAGGTCAGGGAAAAAGCAGAAGCACTGTGGGAGAGATGCTGCACACCCTCCTGGGCGAATAAATTTAAGTGCCACTTTGATAAAACTTGTAAGTAGAATTTTAGCAAGTTTTCAAACTGTTCAAGCTTGGTAGGGTAGGATGAAATATCTTCCCTTTCTTATATCTTGCCATTTTTTGGAGCCCTTCACTGATGTACAGTCCAGAGACCACAGGCAATATTTAGAAAACAAAAATCTTCATGAGGAACACTATTAGGTAGGCTTGTAACCTTGATTGAAATGAAAAAAAATATTTTTTATTGTCATTAATTTTAGTTACCAACACTGGTTTTAGGCTTTTGGAGAGGAGAATGGTTTTCTGCAACCCTTTGACCTCAACTGTTGCTCGTTGCAGTGATGTTCTATCCCTCCTCATTTTTGTAATTGACAAAGATCAGTCACTGACAACTGACTAATGACTTCTGTTTACTTTCCTTAACAAGACTATCAAAACACTAAGACTTCTTTGATGCTGGTTAACTGTTTTCTGTTCCTTGATATTCCCCTTGAGCCGTGTGATCGCATGTATCCCTGCACTGTCCTGCACTGTTTTTTTCATATCATACCACTTTTAGTCGCTGTTATCTCTTTGAAAAAAGTAACATTTCAGTATCTTCACTAAGAGTTACAGACAGCAAAGAAAAAAAGCTGGTGTATCAGGAAACAGTCGTTTTCTTAATCCTGCAAAGCATTTGGCTATAGACTTCAACCTTTACAGTATGAAGTGAGTTATACCATACAGGCTCCAATACAGCAAAACACTTAGAGGGAACATTTTCAAAGGTACAAATGGCAGTTAAGCAATAATTTGCAGTTGAGGATGAAAGTAGTAAGTACCCACCTGTCATCTGTGACCTTCAGATCCAGGCCTACAACCTGTGTAACTGCCAGTGCCTCATAAGGGAGCAACAATTAAGCAAAATGTAGAAGTGCAAGACTTTTGTTTTAGGGAGAATGGCCATCAAATCATATCTTATACACTGTCACCTGTAAGCAGCAAAATGCATAAGCATGTCAGTAAGACTGAAAGGACAAAAGTACTTCAATAGTTGCATTCTACACACAGTGACTCCCTTGGAAATAAAATACTTCTCCCTCAGTAAGATTATATCTTGAAAGAATATATGCTATGAAAATGAACAAATTTTTAATATCATAGAATCATAGAATGCTTTCAGTTGGAAGCGACCTTAAAGATCATGTAGCTCCAAGCCCCGCGCCATGGGCAGGGATGCCTTCCACTAGACCAGGCTGCCCAAAGCCCTGTCCAACCTGGCCTTGAACACTGCCAGGGATGGGGCAGCCACAGCTTCACTGGGCAGCCTTTGCCAGGGCCTCACCACCCTCATAATGAAGAACTTCTTTCTTGTATCTAATCTAAATCTACCCTCTTTTAGTTTAAAGCCATTCCTTCTTGTGCTCTCACTACATGACATTGTAAAAAGTCCTTCTGCTTTCTTGTAGGCAGGTTCTTCCTGAATTGCTCTTTTCACCAGGCTAAACTAGCCTGACTCTTTTAGCCTGTCTGTACAGGAGAAGTGCACCAGCCTTCTGATTATCTTCGTGGCCCTCTTCTGGACTCATTCTAACAGGTCCACGTCCTTCCTATGTTGGGGGCCCCAGATCTGAACACAGTAATCCAGGGGGAGTCTCATCAGAACAGAGTAGGGGGGCAGAATCACCACCCTCAACCTTTTGGCCACATTCCTTTTGGTGCAGTCCAGGATATGGCTGGCTTTCTGGATGAACATTGCTGAATCATGTTGAGCTCATCAGCTAAGGCCCCCAAGTCTTCCTCTTCAGAGCTGCTTCCAATCCTCCACTCAGCCTGCATTTGTGTGTGGAATTTCCCCAACCCAGGTGCAAGATACCTTGCACTTGGCCTTGTTGAACTTCATGAGGTTTTCAAGGGCCCACAGCTGTAAAGAACTGGATAAAATTTTATCTTTTTCTTCATGCTTACTCTCTCGCAGGACTGCTGGAAGTCCAATAAATAACCTGTAGCCATGTTAAAGTGCTGTCAGTTGGCACAGTTGTAAAAGTGTCTGGAAGTGCAGTGAAGTCTGGAGCGATGGTATGATATGATCATGCTGATGTATAATTTCTGATCTTCCTTATTTTCTTCTTTGCCTTAGACTCTTCTGGAAACATTTTCTGTCTTTGAACAGCTCTCTAGACTTCTGTACACAAGCAGGAAAAACATGTATAGACTCTATAAAGCAAGAAGAGTAAAAGACAACAAAATTGATTGAATTTGTTTGCCTCTTACCCACTAAAGCAGAAGACAGGAACAAATTTTCCAAAACCAGGCAGGCCAACTCAGCCTTGGAACACATATAAACCAAAAGTAATTTCATTATCAATAACTGTAGTGAGCCTATAGTTGCTGTTGGAAACCTTGAGAATGTCAATGTGCCTCTTTCAGTTCCCAGCATAGGAGCAGAAACACAAGAAATTTAGTCACTGCATTTTGCATACTCAAGCAATTTGGAAAGCAATATGAATGTCTTTTACAGGTAGTGTAGTGTTCTTTGGTCTGTTCCTTAAAGCTGGGCTGAAGGTTTCTTTGGTTTAGGAGTAAATACCACATGATGAACTGATTAGAAATATGTCACTTATTCTTTATGACTGAAAGTTCTAACTACTTGCTCAATCCAAAAGATCTCGCAGAAAATCCTATCTGAAGAAAATAACAATAATTAAAAAAAAATTAATTTTGAAACTGATTCAGGGCCTTTGGAAATCAAGGTAAATCTTTCCAAGTGTGTTAAAGCAAGTCCATAATAAGATTACTTATGTAAGAAAGGAAAGAATGATTTAGATGTATTGTTTTTCATTAATGAAGACTAATGCTCCCTAAAAAAAAAATGTAAATTAAAATTAAATTTTGAGCTTGACATACTCATTCCATTTTGAGAATTTGTTATTTTGAAGTGGGGAGCAGGACTAATTTTATTTGAAATTGGATGGCATTTTCCATGCTTTTGGCTAAATGAGCATTATAAAGCTAATCCAGGAAACTCCTGAGTTCCTCTGTGAGGCATTGAGTATTGCAGTAAATTCTAGCAACTTCTAAAAACTCCTATGAAAGTTATCTCACAGACATCATATACAAGATGTAATTAGATGCCATAATTTCAAATGAAACCAAAGCATTGTAAAATAGCTTAATACAATAGTTCAATTAAATTGTTAAATCATATGTCAAATCCTTTGCAAAATCTTTGTTAATACATACTTTATTAATACATCATGTTCTATTATTATAAAGCTAAAAGGACTGGGCAAAGTACAAAGGTGGCTGAGCCCATCTAATGGTGAAGTGTTCCCACTCCTGAGCTGTTCCTGGCAGCAGACTCCCAAAATCTCCCTGTTCTCCGCTCCTGTGCACCCTCATCATGAGCCAGTTCAGAGTGCTAAAGCACAAAAAAATATTCGGTGTTTTTGCCAGGTTGTTTTCCAATTTGTTGGTGAACCAACTCAGGATATGGTCAGAAAAAGATGTAAAAGACAAAATGGGATGTCAAGGACAGGCAGACTTGCCTGCACCCTACCAGCAGCTCTCAGTTAGATCAGCTGCACCATATCCTTAGGCTCCTGAGACACTTCTCCCAATAAAGGACTATGTCACATGCCAATGCAACAAAACCTGATTTAAGAGAATTTGTCTTTCCCTTCACTATGCTGACTACAATTGAGGGGAAAAGAGAATTTGGATCAACCCATGAGATAAAAGGTCATGGCATACCTTAGAAAGAAGGCAAACTTAATTAAAACAAAGAAGTCTTTGGGCTGGCAGGAAGATGAAATACTAGGTGTGAGGGAGTCCAGAGAAATACCAGACAGGGAAATACCTAAAGGCTGGGGCAGCTTTGCAGGTGCTGATAACATTTTATGCTGTAAGAATGTAAGTGAAAACTGAATTGCTACCCATATGTAGGCCAGGGAGACTTTGTGCTGTTGCTAATAACTTCCTAAATCCTTGTCAACTGTCTAGCTATTACATCTTTTCTATGGGAAAAGGGAAATAATCTTTGAATAATAGGCATCATCACATTCATTCGATTGGGCACAAATGTTCTCACACTTCTGGAGGAATCAAATCCTTCAAGGACTTGGTTCTTCAAAGGCAGCTGGATGGATTATTTGTGATCACCATGACCCTAATATAATTCACAGTGAACAGAGGATAACAGATTCTTTTGGAGTCCTCCAAAGCAGACACATTTTGTCTAATCTTTCTCTGTTATACAGCAGATACCATTTCTATTTCTGCCATAATGGTCACTGAAAGAGGCTAATCAATTCATGATGGTGAATCTATCAGTCTGATTACTATTGACTATTACAGTTCTTAGAACCATGCTGGTCATTTGCTGAATCATTAGTGTTCTTGTGTTTTGATGTGTTTTGATATGTTTTGAGAAAGTCTTGTCAAACTGCTAATTGCAGGTGTCTACCACTGTGGCTAAGTTTTTTAACAGCTGAAAACATTCTGGAAGAGGTCTGTAAAACAAGCAAGTCCTTTGGTCTGTAAGGATTTTGCAAATTTAGGCTCAATATGAGCTTCCATTTGAGTCTCTGTATAAAGTCTAAAACGTTATTTTATAATCAGAATAAGCAGTTAGAATAGAGAAGCAGTTAGATGAAGGACACCTTGAGACAGGCAGTTGTACGTTTCCAAACAGTAAAATCCTTGTGGATGAGAGGCAAAGAAAAAGTCTACTGAAAATAAGACTTGGTGCTGGTTGGAAACAATCCCAGTCTCTGTTAAACTTGACATTTGTCCCCCTCAGAATGCAGATGTGTCTGCACAGTTTGGCCATAAACTATGTACAATTAGTCAGCACTTCTCTCACAGCTGGGTTTTTGTAGATGCACATTATGAATTAAAATAGCTTTTCATATGAACCCTGAATATACCAAAATAAGCTGACATTCCCACAGAAGGAGCTGTATTTTACATCTTTTTGTGCTAGCTAAACTGCCTCTTCCTTGATGTAATTTGAATGAGATAGGTGTTTTAAAAGATCATTTCCTTAATGCAAGTTATTTCCTTTTTTATCAGCACTTCTGGCAAATGAAAAAGAACGTACAAAAAATTATCTTTATGCAAAAAAAGATGAAAACTGCAAAATGTTGAATTTTCCAAGGTTTGACTAGGTATGGTGAGAACTTTTATTCACTCTAGTAAAACTAAGAGCATTCAAATTAACATTTCTAACTGAAAACTTCTTTTTCCCAAGCCTCTCTGGTTTTGTGTGCTTTTTACCTTCTCACTTCAAATTAAAAAGAGTACAGCAGTGAGATACACTTTTGCAAACACTGAAGTATTCTTGTTATATTTGTGTCTGATATGAGCGTGTTAGAAATAATACATACCAGCTAAACTATCAAAGTAATTTAGAATACTGACCACACTTTATTGAGAAAAATTCCTCCATTCACTGGTTATTTACTCATTCTAATAAATATCCCTTGCTTTTCTCACTTGTTCAAGTATTTGAGAACAGATAAGTAATCTCGGAAATTTTCCAGTTTAAACTACAAAATAATAAATAATTGAACTCCTTGGCATTTAATGCATGAAATAGGATCCTTGTGGTCTAAAACAAAGGCTGAATTCAACAGTTTCACTCCGAAAAACTCAATTTCACAATGGAGTTACCATTATGAAGTTACAAGTTTGTCTGCAGGAGACAGAGGTTTCTCAGGGACTGTTCCAGTACTGAAATGAATTGATTTAGAAACCATGACCTGTCCAAAAATATCTGCAACTTTCACTTAAAGTGAAAAATATTTTGCTTTTACCAGATAGGAGATATTTGATTGCTTATAAATTTATTTCAGGGAAGAAATGCAAAATGAAAGAGCTATGTAAGATGAGTCCTAGTCATACTAGCTAATAGAAAGTGAACAGACACAGCACTGGAGAAAACTGGGATGAAAGAAGACACAAAAGGAGCCTGGTTTCTTTCATCTGAGAGCATCCTTCTAAGAGCAGGGAAGCCTGTTTCTTCACTGAACAGCGCTTGCTATAGAAACAGAGAAGGAATAGAACTGGGAACTCTACCTTTCCAGCCAAATGCTGCAATCATGAGGCTCCTGTGGTCTTTCTCCTGGTGCTCAAGGTTAGAGACATGCCAAGCAATCAGATCTGCTAGCAGCAGCTAAGGAAACCTGGATAAATAAAGCTCACCCTAAAGTGGGTACTCAGGGACAGACCATCTCAATTGCTCTCCAACTTCACTGACAGCAGTGGAAATGTAAGCACCTAATGTATATGGATATCTATATGTGGATATCTAAGTCTAAGGATCATAATCTCCAATAGAGCCTCTCCATGCATTGCTTTCTACCTGGAGGTGCTGGCAAAAAAAGGAGAGACAGACAATATGTGCTTGGCGTGTCCTAATCACCTTTCTGTTTAGGGGCACACACTTGTGTAAGTCCTTAAATCTCTCGATGCTGAAGAAAGCACAGAACATCACCAGCTGTGGCAATAATTTGCTTTATACCCATCACCTCTTATTCCTAAGGAGCAGGAATTCTTCCTAAAAAGTGAGCATGTACCATTGCTTTGACTCATTGACTCACCTAACTTAATGCTTCATTCCTAGCCATGCAATGTGGGAAGTGAAAGGAGCAGCTGCAGAAACTTGAGACATGAAAGGGAATTTTTAGGTCAGTTAGGGAATGGTGCAAGGGAAATGGAGAAAAAGTCTGTAGTTTTGGATTAAAGTGCCAGAAATCCTTTGTCCTTATTTGGATCTAGCCTATGTCCTTTGTCCAGAAAAAACTTGAATCTCAAAGGAACATAAAGTTTCTGCTATTGATAGTGTTATAAAATTTCATTCTGAGTAGCTAGACCTGCATTTTGCGTCATTGGTTGCCTGTAGTAACCTTCCACCAAACAGAACAGACAAAAGTTTTCTGCCTGTCAGAGGAAGGTTAAATGGCCTTTGCTTTTTATTAGTAATACAAATGTTCCAGTAAGTCTTTTAATATGTTCTTTGTTTATCCTGGTATTTCACAATGTGTTACTACAAACACAGATTTCTTTCCCTTTTTGATTATGATACATGAATCTCATCAATAGCATCCGTAGGTAAGGTTTGGCTGTCTCCCAGAGCAGTGAAGAAGAAAATGTTGAAATCACACTGGGTTTGTTTTGATTTTTCAGTAAAGGGGGGAAAAAAATCCATCCCACTGTATTGCTGTCACGCTTGAAATCATTATCCACCAAAATGTGCATGGCTGAAATGTATGGATACAACACAAGGACCAGAAAAATGAGGTACCAAGACCATAAAAAATGACTTATTTTCCCCTTGTGATTCAGCCAATAACAAACCCAGAGCAAACAGAGTATTTAAGTGCATGGGGTATATTATATACTAAAAGGTAGGTGAAGATGTTTCAACATGTATTGTTCCAACATTCTTTCATTTATTTTGTGTCCCACAAAGTGACTTTTCCTCCTCCCCATCATGTTGAATGTTTTGGCTAAGATTTCACCTTGCTTACCGAGTAAGGCTTGAGAAAAGCATGACACCATTAAGGTGCCCCTTGCCTGCTATATTACTTGGTCTAAACTTTCTGGAAGCTGTCATTTTCCAAAGATAGCACTCAATCTTTCTACCTCTGGCTTTACAAAGTAAAGCCTTTCCTTTCTCCCATTCTTTTAATTTTCTACTTAAGACTGTGGAAGCCTAGTCTCTTGGTTTTTTACTACATTTTTAGATATAATGCAGGAGTTACACCATAGGATGCTGGGGATCTGCTATATAACGTTTGGTGGCAGAGTGTAATCAACGTGGATTTTTCTTCCTTGGAATCAAAAAATCAGTCAGGATTTTACACTGCTTCACAAAAAGGTAAGGGCTCAAAGTTTGCTTACATAAGAGCTGGGTTAGAAAACTGCACTCACAGTTTATAGTATCACAACCTACAGCTTCTAGTCAAGCTGGGTAAAAGGCCACAGTTTCAATTTCCAGAAACAAAGCTGACCACAGGGTTCTTGGTAGACATGTGATTGTAAGAAAAATGGGTATATGAAGCCTTTACAAGACAAAAATCCTTTGCTAGCTTCAAAAAACTTTATAGGCTAGAGAGTCTTTAAAGGTTTTAGGCTGACCTGAAACCCAAACCTTACCTGAAAAGCAGCTGCTCTTAAATTACGGTTTATTCCATTTCCTATCACCTACACATCACCATCTCTCAGAAGTCAGATTTAGGTGGCTAATAAAATTGCAGTTGACTACTGAAATATTCCCCTAGCCAAACCACACATCAGAGACTTCTGAATGGGGATTAGGAACTCCACCAGAAACAGGCTTGGAGTGATGCAAATCAGTTCACCAAATGGAAACAGGAAATGTGCACACCTCTCAGGGCATCATGCAGAAGGATGCTGGTGCTAGAGACACAAGAAGTAAATGTGGGTGAAAAGGGCAATTTGGCATTTTTGGAGAAGCCACATTCCTCTGCAGGGTCTTGCCTGCACCTGTCCTGGGGGCAGTGCATATTCGGGCTTCTGTAGCATGCCAGAGCAGAGCCAAAGGTGTTCTGCTTGTAACTCAACCGCTGTGATGAGTTTCTTCTCCAGCTGCTTGCCTTGGCAAAGCACATCTTGCAGTGGCTATTGCTATAGGTGGAAAACCATCTCAGTTCATATGGCTTAATTCAAATAATGATCAAATCATTTTATTGACTTCTTAATGGCATAATTTAGCAGCAATCAGTGTACTATATATTCAGGGTCAATACTGTCAATAAAAAAGATAAATGACAATACCAAACAAAGACAATTAATAAATACCTACACATTTCCAAGCCCTAGTAACTAATCTCCAGGAGCACCCCCTATTTTCCAGGTAACCCCCCTCTGTCTGCCCCTGGCCCATAGCTCACAACCATCATCACCCCAACTGTGTGGGTCTCCATGTGGGTCAGCTGCCAAGCAGGAAGCATGCAAGCACCCCCAAAGCTGCAGGCTGACCTGCATGGAAAAAATAATTCTATAAACATATGAACATATATACCCACCCCATCATACATACAGACTTATGGTTGAATTATTTTCCTCCTGGAACAGAAAGAGGTTTTATCACTTTTAATGGGACTGACAAGGATGTAAACACAGTTAATAACCCTTAAAACATTTCAGGCTTTTTATCTGAAGTGCATTTTCTTTTTAAATGAAAATTTCCTGTTTCTGCCAAACCTACAAAGATAGGAATGATTCTTATCACCCTGCTAACTTACAGGGTATGTTAACTGGGAACCAATCAGCTTTTATAGCTGCCTTCCTCTACAGAAATGGAAGAAAAATGAAGCTATTAAAGGGATAAAATCAATTTTACTGGATGGTATTCTGAGTTAAAAAAAGGCTGGGGAGTGGTTTTGAAAGATGGAGGGAAAGGAAAAATGACATGTCGTCAGTGAACAGCCATCACCAATTAACTCTATGAATGCCAACACCAGTAACATAGAACTCACCTGATTTTCTGTGAAGGGATTAGGAGATACCAAGTATCCTCATTCAAACTGGTCAATCTTTGACATGATCTCCCAGTGTTCCATGGCTGGGTTATGGGTCACCAGAATTATGGAGTAATTGAAAGACAAATAAACAGGCTGTATAACACATGTAGAATAGTGGGGCTTTAAGATGTAATTTATTTTTCTTTTCACATTAACCAGGGTAAAAGCATTCACAGACTCCAGCCTCCTTCTCCATTTGTACAAAGTTCATATTAAATGTAAGACCTAAGAGCTTTCAAATGTACAAAGTATGAGCTGAACTCAGAAAATGGATGTGTCTCAGGAAAATTTTTAAACTTTTTTCTGGATCAGTTTAGGGAACTTGCAGCTATAACCCCCGGTGTAGTATCTGGTAACACTTTCATAGAAATATGAGAGAGATGGCGCTGACTCTGCATGCAGTTGTCTTAATTTCATGCCTAGACACGTGCACCCAATTGATTTTCTGTATTTTTTACCTGCAAATTGCTGTCATTTCTCTTTCATCAGTTCACACACACTGCCTTTTTCCTTTGTTGACTTTTCCTAGCAAGTACCATTCTACAATGTCAATCTAAAATGACACAAAACATTCAGAGGCAGTATGGTGCACTTCAGAAATGCAGTGTGTTTCTGGAGTGAAAGAATGCAGTTTCCTTTTCCTGTTCTTCCAGCTGTGAGTGACAGTGTAACAGCTGTGAGTGTCTCTTCTTTTTCTCCTTAGGTGATGTGCAAAACATATATATTCATCATTCTGTTATTTCCTGCTGTCCTTCAAAATCCTTGGCTTTAATTCTTCTTCCTGAAAAAACAAAGATGTGACTTCCCCACAGTGTGTGCAACTTGTTATTCTTCTCTTAATTGCATTAAAAGGAATCAGTATATGTTAAAATGTATATAATTTTATTGTAGCTGCAGATACTCACAACACAGTCTATTATCCTTTTATCCCTAAAATCTTGGTGAAATTGAGATACATTATGGGAGGTGAAGTGTTGATAATGCTCCAATACCCCATGCTAAAAATCTATTAAGATCACACTTTGATTTGAAGGGACTTCTGGAGGTTGTCTAGTTCAGCCTTTCCCTTGAAATGGATTTTCAAGAATATACCCTTGTACACAAAGGCCTAATAAATGATGGAAATGTACACATTGCATTTCTCAAGAGGGCTACATACTGTGCCTGCACTTATACAGCAACTATCTGACCCGGTGTATCAATTTGCCATTGTGATGAGAAAATTAGGATTTGGAAAAAAGAATCTGAAAAAATATTAGTGACAGTTCCAATCAGTAGCAGGAACACAGCATTTTTCCCTCCTTTCAGTCACCCTGCATTTAGTTTCTTTGATTGAAATGTTTTTTATAACTAATTTTCAGCCTATATATTTTCTTTTATCTACTGTAATACTCATCCCTTCATAGAATACCTTACTTTTTTCTCCCCTTCTGAATCTCCATTTTTGCTGAGATAATTTGCTTTATCTGTGATTTTCAAAAGCACTTGGATGCATTTTTCCAAATGGAGCCCAAGTCATGTTAAAAGTCACTGAACATAAGGATTCTTAAGTGTGCAAGTACTTTTTTGAAGATGGAACTTAAACTCTTAAGCCAAGCAGCTTCTTTTGAAAAGTTACTCCTTATGCAACATATGCAAGCCAGAAAGGAACCAAGTAAACTGAAGTCTCTGTCTTGCTTCAGTCCCATCATGGGTTGTGTGTAACTGTTGGTCAGTATGTGTACGTACTCAGAAAATATGTATTTCACATAGAGTACTTATAAATTACATCTTTGAACACAGAATTTATGGAAAATACATTTAGGGACTTAAAAGTACAATACAGAGTATAAGAGAGTAACAGTAGTAAAAATCAAAACCAAACATGCCATAAATTAAATGTCATCTTCTGTCAGACTAGACTAGAAAATCTCCAGAAAGTCTCCTTTGTCTTGAAATTATATCAGGCTTGCTCCCACTTAAACTAATGACAAAGCTCCCAGTTTCTTTTCCATTACTGCAGCTTCAGAGTTTTGCATGTATTTCAGAAAGAAAGTGTGTCTCTTTCCCTAAATAAATCAATATTATGCAGACCAGGTTATCTATCTGCAAATTAAGTGAAACTTTATCATCTCCAGCTTGTATATTAGGACTGTGTCAGGTAATTAAAGTAGAAACAGATATGATTTCAACATTTCAGCCCTTATGGATTATTAATTTCTATTGTACCTAAGGGAAATAAATACAGTACAACTCAACTGGACTTCAGAAAGATTTAACAAAGTTAGTACCTTAAACACAAGTAGTTGCATCAAAATTCATAAAGCTACATTCATATTTGAGCAAGATTAATGAGAAAGATTTGGTACCTGATTCAATAACTTATGTAAGAAAGTTCTGAAAATGAGGTAACTTTGAGGCAAAAACTCAGTGAAAGCAGGATTGTCACAGCTAATATTGCTACTGAAGAGCAGAAAGAGTTTTGATATGTCAGGAATAAGCCCTGCGTGGTGGTTAGCAATGGGAATGACAAATTATTTCTCAGAGCAGTATATGGAATCTTAAATGGATCTTCAATAACATGCTAATTTAGTCTGGTATCTTGACTGTGGAATTAATTTTCTAACTGCTAATTTCAGCTCACCACACAACTGCTTCTCTAAATTTCAAGGTGACCTTTGTAGGGCCATAGGAGCCCTGATAGCTCAGTGAGTAGCAGCATTGGATCGTTTAAAGACCACTGTTTTGATTTCACAGTAAGTTGTTCTCAGTGAACTTATCAAGCATAAGCAGTATTAACTGGATAATCCTATCAAGAATCTCTATTCACCACCAAAAAATTAATGTTTTCGGGTGTTAATGAGAATTTTTGTTACACTGAGATGGGTGGTTCTCATATACAAAATCTTTCTTTGATACAGAGATCATAGACAGACAATGAAGGAAGAAGGAAGAAGGAAGTGGAGTGGTGATGGTGCAAGTGCTGGAGAGAAAACACATGGAAATTTGACCAAAAGCAGCGGTTGTTTAATTTTGACTGTGATCGAAAGTGGGATGTCTAATCCTCCTTTCTAATAATAGCAAGCTGTAAGACCCAAGACTGGCAATTAATTGAGCTGAAAAGAAGAATATCTTGAACGAGGAAGACTTTTTAAGGAGATATTGACCACCCTTTGTAAATTTTCTTAAACCTGAAAACTGAATGAGCAGCTACTCTGAGTTGTTCAAGCACAGCCCAAAGTAAATTAACTCTTCACTTAAGATCTGGAAAACTGATGTGATTTTATATTTTAGTCTCCTCTGAGGACTCAATGATACTTCTATAAGTAAAGATCTGTCAACTTCACATATTTCATATCAGGACCAAGAAGAACAGAAACCTTTGTTCTTGGGAAAATTGACTTTACTGATATCCTGTACAAAACTTGCCAACTAAGGGTCAGAAACAATCCTCTATCTATACCACTCAAGTGCTAGTGAATTGGTTCAGCAGTAAAATGGGAATATACTGCAGACATCTAAAAATGAGTATCAATTATTTTCCTCATAGTGCAACCAGGTTGCTTTGAAAGATAACTCAGTAAGGAAGGAAGCATCTCTTTCAGCCCCATGAGGCAGTGCATCTTCACACAGCTTCTCGCAACAGCCTGTGCCTGAAGGCACAATTTTGTGCTCTGCTGAAATGATCAAATGAACTGAGTGCAAAACTAAAAATTGTACAAAAAAGAAAAAGACTATTTAAATAATTTGGTAGGATGGGTTATATAATCATTTAATAAATCTGAAAGACAAATCAATTAATATGTTTACTGCAACAGAAAAACAGTTCTTTGTGCCAAAGCAGTACAGCTGTTTCTCTGCTTGAGGATGCTGGCCTGAAATCTCTCCTGATTATTTTACAAAGAGCTCCTAAAAGCTCCACATATTAGCACACTTATCTTCTGACAGAACATCAAGATACGAGAAAAGAAAAAATGATACATTAATTTGTGTATGCTTGAGACAGAGAGACTTTCCTCAAAACTAACCCAAACACAGTGAAGAGCAGTGCAGTTTTGTGACATACATAGTTAGAGTTTCAGAAAAAATAATCTGGATAGTTTTCAAAATATATAATATTAAGATAGCACAGAAGAAATGCACACGTTTAAGTGGTTGTAGGTGTACTTCACCTAGGAACCTGTACCTATGTCACTTGACATGACATGTTTTGCTCCAAGAGGGGAAATAACTCTAAACAATACTTCTTATAGTGCTACTCTTCATTCTGAGGATTAGCCCTCTCAGGCAGAGAAAATGTAATACTAAACACTTTGCCTGTATTCCTTCAGAGACAAGAAAACCACCACAAATCCATCTTGACAGAATTTATCACAAAGGACTCCTGGACCTCCTGAAAGCTTCTTCTAGGACGTCATTTAGTCTGCCTGGCAGCACGGCAACTCTGCAAATATAGCCTATTTTATTCTTTTTAGAGATTTACCTCCAGAAGTCTCTAAAGACTTTCTTTAACACCCCCTCTTTTATTTTTTTTTTTTTTCTTTTTTTTTTTTTTTAATTAAGTAAGAAAGAATTTTCAGGCTTGAGGGCTGATTTTTATGTAACAACTGCTCAGCAGACATGAATAGGGAAGTAGCCTAACCCTATTGCTTCAATTAGTTTAATTGATGAAGGCTGGGGTGTATGGATTTTCTCAGCTGAGTTTAATGAAAGAATTATTCAGTTTATGCAGGATATTTTATGCTGCAGAATCTAAGTCTGAGAATGAGGAGACCATAATTTTCTTTTCAGCTCCTCAAGTGATCTGTAATGGTATGCTGGCCAAATCATTTCATTTCAGTGTTTTACGGCTTGGGCAAATGACTTCTACTGAATTTTGAAGGGGTGATTTAAGAAGTCACCAGCCTCAGCTGGCTGTCCCCAACCCTGTAACAAAGCCTATTACAAAGTATGCCAATATTTCAGCTATGCCAGAGCCTGGTTCAGAGAAGATTGATTTGTGCATAAGCTCAGCTGTGCCCAGGAGGGAGAGATGAGTAGGTTGCTTTGTTGCCCTTGCCAGCAGTGCACATGTCTGGCTGTAAAGTCAGGCTCTGGACAGAGACCTGGTCTTGGTGCAGTCCTGACCCTTCCTTACCAGCTTCAGGAGGACAGGTTTGCCTGTAAAATAATATTTTGTGCTTGTAAAATGATGCTGGATCTGTGAATGAAAATGGGATATAAAGGATTAGCTGCCTATATTTTATTTCCATTGGTGTTTTTTTTTTCCTCTCCTTTATCTAAGAATCAAGATATTTTTAGCTCAAAAGAAAATGTTAGTTGCTACACATTAATGTTTTAAAATAATCACATGTGGTCATTATTTGAATTCTTCAGGCTGAACGCTTCAATGACTTCAGTGGGTATTTCTCCTTTGCAATGATTGTTCAATATGGCCACATGTAGCTAACAAATATTTTTTACATGAGGTACATTTAAAAAAAAGACAAGAATTTAGGAAGTAATTCAGTGGAAAGTCTTAAATTAACAAGAGCTATGAGGGGAAGATGCCTCCTATTTTTCTCTTATCTGTGAGACTATCAAAAGAATCCAAAGGCTTTCCATCTCTCATGGTATATTTTATTAAGGTACAAAATAATAGGCTGGGGCAGAATTACTTTTTCATGCAAGGAAAGGGTTTGGAACCAGTGTATGAGGCAGACTAAAGAGAAATCGTGGGAAAAAAATCCCCAGCTCCTCACAATGTGTCTTTGCAAGCTGGGTCATTTCAGTCCAAAAGTCTGTACAGTGTGATTCAGAGGCTAGGACCTAGGTATAAATACACAGCCTTCCTTTCAGCTTCCTGTCCTCACAGTATTTAAAAAAAAAATGTATAGTGTCCAATACATGTACTGATATCTGAAAAAGAACAATGAATATAGATTCATTGTCTGTGACAAACAGTCATTGCTCAATGCTAGGCTTCTCTTCCAGGGTCAGTTACACTTTCAGGTTATTGACTGAGAGGAACTGCAACTTTATGGTGTCTTCTAGGGCACAATTCCTTTGTCTGCCTTAGGGTTAGGTTTGTGCACCAATTTGTCAGCATACATAACTATGTTTTAAGGCTGCAGGTCAGTCACAATGTTCCCCATTTTCTTTGAACTCTTACTTAAGGGTAGAATATTGGATAAGCCTCAATAATTTCTCTGTTCCTGATCTCATGAGCCAACACTCAAGAATACTGTTATCTCGTTTTCTTGATAAGCTTTATGTCCCTGTTTCACTAAGCAGTGTCAGGACTACTTAGGTTTCCTGTAGTAGGCTAGCTTTCCACTGGAAAAATAGCCTTCCTCTCTGTCAATATTTCCCAGGAGTTGTTTCATTTGGCTACCCAGATGCCCCCAATACTAGAAAACCTGCCTGATTCAGTAGATGCCTCTAGACATTTTGGAACCCTTGCAAAACACCACTGTAAAAGCACTGGAAACATTGCGAAGTGTAGATTTAAAAGTTTTCAGATAATTAGTAATATGCTAAATAGAAGAAATTAGAGACTTATGCTTCTACTGCAGATGTTACTACCCCCTACTCTTTGTGGTATGAATATAGATTTAGACTTACCAAATAAATCAAGGTGAGGCTTTAATTTTTCTTTTTGTCTTGTATTTTCCTTGCTATATTTGAGATTTTAAGAAAATGACCCATCCAGATTTTTCTTCAGTATTAATCCTGAATCTTACTCAGTGACCTCAGCTCAGATTCAGATTTTCTGTGAAATTTGAAAGACCTACCACCTTGCTTGTGTTTCATAATAGTAGTATGTTTCAATATTAACATAGATTAGTTAGATATGTGAATAGAAACATAAATATATACCTAGATATAAATAGTTGGATTCTTCTCCAGATTTTATGACAGCCTGACAAACCAGGAGTCATGCATCATGACTTTTACTGTGCCTAGGCATTGTAGGACAAAAAAGCACAGTTGCTACCTTAAAAATTTTTTTCATTACATATAAGGCCAGAGCCAAGATGAACCAGGCAATCAGAAAGCATTAAGAAATAACTCCTGATGCAAGTTTTGTTGTCAAAGTCGAGGCCAGTACCTGTACTGGTAAGTAAGATACTTGTAGTTTAAATAGTGTTAGGTTTACAGTCACTGTGGCAAAAGGATATTAAACAGCTTTGCTGAAGTTATAAAAAGTTAATCTGAAGTATGATTTTGGATTAAAAAAAAATCAACTTTTTTTTTTGTTTGTTTCTCCCAGTTTAACAGATGGTAGAGAGATGAGTTCTCAGGCTCACTGGAAGTGGAAGCTGACAATTTAGCAATGAGTGAAGGCTTCATAGGTAAGGTGAATATATACCTGAAAAGTTATAGGTCGGGATTGCAAAGAACCTCGCAATACTGAGATATCCGCAAAGGGCCCTGATGGTGAAAGCCTTCAGTTTATCTTTATTAGAAAACAGAAAACAAATGATGCATGGGAAAGGAGCTATTCCTATGAGTAATCTTCTGAGATGCAATCTATTTTATTGTTCTTTTCAACAGAGGGTGTTCACTAGTGTTTCTGGTCCCTGCAGGGAATCTGTGAATATTTAGATCCATTTTGCTACCACTAGGTCCTACCAACATTCAAGATACCTGAACAAATCCTAGCAAAAACATGAGGATACTCACTTTGTTTTTATAGACCCTGTTAACTACAGATAATGCCTTCACTATGCGAGCTGTTTTGACTTTAATGAAATATCCTGGGTGATTGCACACTTACATACTTTGACTCAGCTGGTTCAGTGTTCAACAAAAACACCCACCTGAGCTGTTTGGAAGTTGCTGCACTGGAGGGAAGGACATGGATGGTGGGTTCTCTTGCAGTCCCTGCAGATTCTGTTTCTCAAAGTCTCTCTAGAAAATATACGTGGGGATGGAGTATGAAAAGACAAGGAAGGAAGGTGAGAAGACATCGCTGCACCCTGTATGAGATCTTAAACCCTGGACAGGGAAGAAACATTGAAACTAAGTGTTGACAGATGACAGTAAGTGCTCTGCAGAGAGTGGTTTTTCAAGGCTAAGCAGAATAAGCATACTGAGAACTAAAGTGGGGGAGCAAGGGATATTGTCCATACAAATAAGCTGGATGGTAGCTTGAGGAGAGATATAAAACCTTTATAAATGTAATGATGTGTAAATACCACCTGCATTAATTATGCTGCACTATTGAATGTTAAAAATTTGAAGCCTGGAGCTAGAATAATTAATCTGCCCTTGTGATTGCCTTGGAAAGGAGAGAAAGGCACTCTTCTGGCGGTGCAAGCTGAAGTTGCAATTGAAGATAAGGGAAAGTTTACTGTGCTGAAGGCCTTTTTTTTTGACAACAGGGAGTTTCTCAGGGATATTTGCTGAAAGCCTGTGGAAGGGAGAGTGTCCTTTATTTCTTTCTCTTTTGGGGGTTGTTTGGGGCTTTTTGGTTGTTTTTCTGTGTTTTTTTTTTTTTTTTTTTTAAAGGGAGCTGGGTAATTTCAGCCTGATATCCCTAACTTAGGGCAAGCCATCTTATTGGTGCTAGAGATCTGATAAGCTGAGCTCCATATTCTCCAAAAACTTGCCCATAAACAAAACCAAATCCCTATGCTTACAGTATCCTGTGAAGGATGTGACATATGCAATATATGTAGAAACAGCAGTTTACTTTTTTTATTGCTTTCCTGTAGTTTGATTTCTTCAAACAGGGTCTTTTATGCTATATATGACAAAATTACATTTCAGCTTAGACTCAGCTATTTTACTGTCCTAAATTTTCAAAAAAACAGGACAAGTTGCCTTGGATATGGAGGCACTATTACAAGGAATTAATGTAGTGTCCCCAAGAGTCATAGGAAATTCACTCAATTATTCAGAGGCATGTATGAATGAATGAACCATGAAGAGGGATGTTCTGGTTGCCCTACTCATAACAAGAGACATGCAAGCCCTGGCTGTTACAGCTGTCACTCCCTTAGACTTACGTTATTTAACATTATAAAATCATAGAATCATATTGCAAATAATGATAAGTGGTGTCTCTGCTTTAATTAAGAAAACTCTGTTTTACACTGATTGGCCTTTCACTGAATCCAATTATATTTGTTTTCAGTTACAGGTGCTTAAGGAATATAAAAGCAAAAATACAGAAATGTGTAAATATAGATATATATCTCCCTGTTGGAAATGGCCTTTGTCCTGCTTATTTCACATAAATCCTAAAAGTTTGCATGCCAGAGGGAAAAATCCATCTTCCATCTGCAGTCTGCTGATACTTTTGTCTTTGGACAGCTTTACAAAATCTGTCTCTTTAGTGTGTTTTAAAGAAAAAGACAGTTGTGAAAACTTTGAGGAAAAAATGCCAAATTAAGAATCTAGCATAAAATGACCTTGTAACTGTGGTCTACCTCTAACAACCTGGAAACATTTGCTAGTGTTCTGTTATATGAAGTGCATGCATTTTTTTAAATTTTTATTTTAATAGGAATAACATTTTCTCATAAAGCATTTTCCAATTTTTTTTTTTTTTATCTTTGTTGGATTAGGGTTTGGGGTTTTCTGCAGTCTTCCTGTTGAAAAATATATAGGCTTTTAAAGTCCAAATTTGGTAAATTGAAAATTAAATATTAATTTACTGTGAGAACAGATGGAAATAAACAATAGGAGCTAGAACAGGTATCAAGTTGCTTGCAACTTTCCAGAAAGTTAATGCAATTACTTTTATTCTGGGGTGAGTCTGTAGGGAATAAGGCCTGGTTGTACAGGTTCAGATTAATTTCCATCGAACAGTTCTGTAAATGGTAGTGTTACCCAGCATTATGGATAGCATAACAAACACACAAGATATCTACCATTTTCTGAGTGAAGAATCTTTAACTGTGTCATGTTGACAGTTTATTTTCTCCCTTTGTCACTTAGCAGATCTATGACTTTTCTTGATTTATTGAGCTTTTACAAATGTCTTAGAAACTGTAAGAACCTGTGTATGTCTTTATTACATGCAAGTAATGAAGTATACATATTGCAGGACACTTCATAAATATCAATCACAAAAAGTACTTGAAAAAGTAGTCATTTTTATTAATTCCCTTATCCTAAATGAATATGATCTCAGTCAAAAGTCTCCTGAAATTTATGGAAGGTTCCATTTGACTCCATAGTACTTGCTTGGGAGTCATGATCTCATAATTGCATCTTTGATGACCCATTCATTTTCACAATATGTATTTGAGACTTCTCTATATGAAATGGTCATATCTCAGATGTTTATCGAATAAAATATTGATCTCCAGACCTCAAGAAGAAAAATGTAGAACAAGAGCAGAATGCTAAACACTGTGGAAAATACAGACTCAAATAAGCTGCATTATTTCAAGTCAGTATTCTAAACAGACTGTCCCTTAAAAACTATGAGTTGTTTGGTCTAGTCTTTGTATGCTCACTATTTATATAGTTTCATTTTTTAAGACTGCTATTCTATGACCAAATGGAGTGTGCAGGACCTCCCACCTCTCTGACTTGAATTTTTGGGATACTTGCGAGAAATCCTGCTTCATATTTTTCTTCTGGCAAAATGAATATGAACCTGCCTCTCCCATGTAATAGCGCATCCAACAGGAGACACTAAAGGATTCTCTCCTCCTTTGAATATCTTCTAAGCCAGTGCTAGAAGGCTGTCTTAAAAGCTGACTGTCCTTGAGCCTATGCTCTTCTGTGCTTGGAGCTGAGAGACTTAAATGCTCACGTAGCAGTGACTGAGCCATAAAGGGCCATTTCATTCCTTATTCTTGAACTGTTCTACCTTGCATTGGATGATTAAAGATTGAGATAGAAAGAGAGAGACAAGAGCTGTGTGGCATGCCACTTGAGGAACTTAAGTTAAGACATAGCAAAAGAGAACACTTAACTTCCAGTGACTGATCAAAATATCTTGTAAATATTTTAGACCAAATTGCCCAGCCTGAAAATAAGAAATGACGAGTAGCCTACTCAGCTCAGCAAGTTCTCTGGCAGCTGATGCAGCCTGCTAAGTTATGTCCGTGGAAGCAGAGGAGGAAATTAAACTTGAGCTATGCATGCTGTCAATGAGTGTCCTTGAGTAAAAAGCTAGGGATTGTTTCTACTTCTGTCTGGTTTTGTGGGTTTTCTGTGTGTTGCATGTGTTTTGTAAAGTCTACCTCTTTATTTTCATTTCTTTGCTTTACTGAAGTTACCTGAAATGAAATAAAACTATTTGGTTTGAATCACTGAAATACATATTCAGTTTTTAAGTTTTTCCTGGTCCTTCCTCCCTTTTTTTAGGTGGGGTTTTTTTTTTGGTTTATTTTTTTTCTTATCTTCTTGAATTTTTCTTTCGGCCAACTCACCAGAAAATAATTAATCAAACAGACCATTTTCCTTATTGGTTTTGCTCCTTCCACTGTAGAATTTATTTCTCAACGTTCTTATTATTTGGGCTTCCATAAAAATTCCTAAAATACAGTTCATGCTACTAAAAAAAAAATATTATATTAAACAATGCTCTTGTTGATTTTTCAACGACTTAGTAAATGGATCAAGTGATTTAAATAATGTCTGCTCAGAGTTCTTCCAAATGAATTATTATAGCAGCTAAGACAGCTTGATTTGGAAAAGAGTAAACAATTGTGGGAAGAAACGGATCTTTTACATGGTGTTTGGGAAGATGAATACTTTAGACAATTAGGATATCAGTTATAGCCTACTTCATTAGTGTATTAAATCTCTGCACTGCTTAAGCTTTCTAAATTGAATCCTCAATATGCATCGGAATTTTGAAAGATTCAGCCAAAATCAAAAGGCATCACAGAACTGGAAATCATTGAGCAAATGCTAATTCAGGTGAGGATGATACACTTAGGTCAAGGTCAGACCTTATCCTAGATTTTTTTATTTAGGCCTCCTACCCTGTATCACTTCTGTTGTACATGAGTCAGTCCATTCTTCAGCATCTGTATGTGTCTTCTGATGCAGTCAGCTAAGCAGATGCACTACAGTGGTTAGTAGTATAATTTTAAAATTCCATTATATATTATGATGCTTTGAGTTAATACACGGAAACTTATTGCAAAGCTACAACTGAAATTCAGCTGAGATCAAGGAACATAATATGTATTTGTAATTGTTGCTTCCATAGCATGAGGAATGACATTTAGCAGCATTACTATAATTAGAGCTGTCACTACTGGAGAGAGATTGCTTGTTCTATTGTAGATCTTATTTCATACTAAAGTTGTGAATGGGCTTCAACTAGTTAATTTCATGCTTTACTTCCTTTATGTGCAAGAAAGATTTGGGGATTAAAGGGACAGGTATGATACTCCCTTATGCATCTGTGGATGAAAGGAAAAGCTTAACAGCAATTGCAACCCTGGACTTTTACCACAAAGATATGCTCACCTGGGAATAAAAGACTGTTCTGGGTTCAGCAGTAGCAGTCATTTTTTTTTCTCCTTCTTGGTAGCTGGTGCAGCGCTGTGGTTTTGACTTTCAGTCTGGGAACAGCGCTGATATCAACGATGTTTTTAGTTGCTGCTCAGT
>JANRGW010001904.1:1627-17390 GCA_024733675.1 Psilopsiagon aymara | reverse complement strand
TCAGTCTGGGAACAGCGCTGATATCAACGATGTTTTTAGTTGCTGCTCAGTAATGTTTACTCTGACCAAGGACTTTCTGAGTCTCATGCTCTACCAGGGAGGAGGGGAAGCCGGGAGGAAGTAGAGACAGGACACCTGACCCAAACTAACCAAAGAGGTATTCCATACTACAGCACATCATGCCCACTATATAAACTGGGGGTAGTTACCTGGAAAGGTTAGATCACTGCTGGGTCGGGCTGGATATCGTTTGTTGGGTGGTGAGCAGTTGTATTCTCTTCCCTTGCTATTTCCCCTATCATTATTAATATTGGTGGTAGCAGTAGTGGTTTTGTGTTACACCTTAGTTACTGGACTGTTCATATCTCAGCCCGTGGCAGTTACATTCTTTCAATTCTCCTCTTCATCCCTCCAGGAGTGGGGTGGAAGGAAGGGGGGAAGTGAGAGAGTGGCTGCCTGGTTCTGAGTTACTGCTGGGCTTAAACCATGACAAAGACGCATTTAGGAAAATTATAGAAAAAAAAAAAAAAAAAAGCTGAAAATTTCTGTCAGTGCTGTGTTTCTGTGAAGGATGATTAGTCAGAACTAAATTCAGAGTTGAGGCATCTCTTTGCCATATTCTATGTACCATAAGAGAGTTACTCTTCAGTCCTCTGAAACTATCCCAAATTCCTTGCTCTAAGATTTCCTTTTTCTTTGTTATTGCAACACCTTTTCAAAAAACTTATTGTATCTTATACTATAAACACAGAAATAAATCAAGTAAAAATAACCCCAGTATCTTTTCCAAATCCTGAAAACATATATTGCAGTGTGATTAAGTATAAAAAAAACACTTAAATCCTCAACTTAGTGGGCAAAAAAAAAAGCCTGTGGAGTCACATTTTTCAAAAACTTATAGACTGCCCATTTTAAATTTAACTTGACCGAAAATATATTTTCAGAATCTAATTTTCAGGACACTTCCTGGAATAAGCTTTACTTATCGGCCAAATTACGTATTTGCACGAGTGAGCCTTCTCGACTTGAATACAAAATGGCCAAAGTTCTGTAATTCCTATATGTGCCTGCAAATTGCATACATGACTATCAAAATGTGTTTTGTTGCATGCAAATATATCTAAAAATCAGATTTCTTATTTCAGAAATTACAATAACTAGTTGCATTGTGCATGTGTTTGTTGATCAGCTAAATTCATAGAGGGAAAGGAACCAAAATCAATGTGTAGAAGGACCCACTTGACCTCACAATATAAATATAATTAACTCCGTGTCCATTCCTTTTAGTATTCTCCTATTTTCCATTTGTTGAGTCATGGATAAAATTTTAACTTTGGTCTGGCAGTGGTCCATCTAGATTAGTTTCAGCATATAGGTGGCCTCAATAATTTCAATGGATCACAGTATCTGGCAGATGGCATTACTGCTGATAGCACCTGTTTCAGTCTCCACATGGGGTCTTTATACCAAAGAGTTGCTTTAGTAACCAGTGTATCAACAGAATAACAACATCAGAGGAAAACAAAGAAGGGCTTTTTTTTACCTAACAAAACAGACTGTTGTCCAGAGAAAATAGGCATATCAGGTGATAATCTGATCCAGGATATTGCCTTGCGTCATGGGAATTTTCTGATTTGATGAAAAATACTAATGATTTAAAGTCTGTCAGCACAAGCCAGTAAAAAAAAATTCCAAAAGCCAAAGACTAAAAATAAGCTCTACCATATTGGTGTTAAGGTAAAATTGCATAAAAATATATGGACAAGATAGAAAATCACTTACCTCTGCAGGGGAGATATCCAATAAAGGACAGATTTATGAGCACAAGGTGTAGATGGAACATTTGTGCCTACCTTCCAGACTACAGAAGACAATGATCTATTTAACTCACTGGTGCTTAAAGTCACCAAAATATACAAAATGTGAGCAGCAGCAGACAACACTGCTCATGAGTGAAGACATGAAAAACCTGGCTTTTTCCTTAAGTGCTGAAAATGTGGGAGCTGTGAATGAACAGATTCAGGAGGAGTCTATTAAGCAATTTATTCCTTGCATGCCTTTGAATGGTCTGCCAAGCTGCTGTTTTCTTTAACTCACTGGGTTCACAGTTTTGTGTAGCAGCTTTGCGAATTTAAACATTACGAGATTAAGTGTTTGGAAATAGAGTCATAGAATCACAGAACAGTTAGGGTTGGAAAAAACCTTAAGATCATCTAGTTCCAACCCCCCTGCCATGGGCAGGGACACCACAAACTAAACCATGTTGCCCAAGGCTCTGTCCAATTTGGCCTTGAACACCACCAGGGATGGAGCATTCACAGCTTCCCTCAGCAATGCATTCCAGTGCCTCACCACCTTTGCAGTAAAGAATTTCTTCCTTGTTCCAACAGTTCCATGTCCTTTTTATGTTGAGGACACCAGAACTGTACACAATACTCCAAGTGAGGTCTCACGAGAGCAGAGTAGGGGGTCCAGACTGCTAGTCATTACAGTTTGGTGATTAGACCAACTAGGGGACCCAAAGTACTTTTGTATCAAGGGAGTCTTCTTTCATAGGCAACTTTAAGCTTTCATCTGTCTAGTTGCTTTCTTCTCTTTCAGCATTGTGCCTTTATTACCCTACCTAGCCATATGTACCATGAAGAAGAACACTTCTTTCTGGTATGTTGCTGCACATATATTGTCATGATGTCACTGAAATGCTTAAATTTGCAAATCTAGGCTGTGTCTTTGTTACCTTGTTCATTTTTGGCCTTTTAATGTAGGAGCATGTAATAGCATGAACTTTGGCACACAAAGTTTACATGGAAGCATATTATCTCTGTGACTAAGGTCATTAGGGCAATTAAATCCCATGATGGTTCTCAGCATTAAGAAATAGATACCAACAATAATGTCCCAACATCTATACCTTTTAATTTTGTCAGTGAGAAGTCCAGCAAACATATTTCATGTGTCTGGATTAAACAAAATGCTTGGAGAGAGAAAAGCACCTCAAAGCTACAAATATGCTGGATAGCTCTCTGCCTAGAGGTAACTAGTAGGAATAGCCTATGGTTAATCTTAAGCCTTACATTTCTGTAGATTAAAGCTCTTGCTTAGTGTTCCAGAAAGACATTTCCTTCTTTAAGGAATAGATGACTACAAGCACAATACTGATATATGTCTAAAACCAAATTGAGATCACTTGTTCATTTCAAAGCACAACTACCATATTGTCAAAATACCAGGAGGTGGAAGTTAAGGCGCTCTTCACATTTTTTGTCCAATACTTCCACAGTGCACCAAAGGAGTGGTTTAACCACCAGGTTGTAATTTATTCAGTAATTGGGATGACAGAGAAACATTTCCAGACATTTGAACCCGCCTGCTGGAGTCTTCCCATTTTGTAGAAAGGAACTCAAGCTTAACTGGGAAAGATAAGGAAAAGAGGAAGAGAAAGCATTTAATTCTGAGTTCTTAAGCAGTCCTGATAGAAAGTCCAGAGCCCAGATGTTGTTGGTGGTTTTGGTTGGGTTTTTTTTGCATTGGTGTTTAACCCCTAAACACTGTTTTCCCACTTCTTTTTGCCTTTCTGTTGCCCTTTCTTCTATCATTGTGGTTACTAAGATACTAAATCAAAGGCTGAGCTCTTGACCTTTTAAATAAAGGAGTAGCTACCCCTGTGCTATGCAATCTTACACCTGTGCAGCAGATTTTGTCAGAGGGTGTCTATTAAATCCACACAGGTGTTCTGGTAAGCCAGAGGACTACCTCCTAAAGGAATTCAGTTCTGAGCTGCAGTACTGGGCAAGGGTGAAAGAGCTGCAACAGGTACCCAGGGAAAGTAAAAATCAGAGATGCCTCTTCATACCTCCAGGATATGTGACAGCTGAGATGGGAAGATGTGGAAGATGGGTTTGCTACTTAAGCTCTGCCTAAATCTGACTCCCTGTTGAATTGCTGTGGGAGATGTTTGAAATCAGTGTAATTTATTTAATAACAACCTACTCAATTCTTCCATGTGGGTGACTGCAAAGCAAAGAAACCTTGCAGACTTCTACAGTACATTGAAACTTGTGAAGACAATCTCAGTGGTGATGGTATATTTGAATCAAAAACAATCTGAGATGGTGCTCTGCACTTCAGGTCATGACATGGAGGTCTTTGCAAGCAACAGTGTGAGGAATCCTTGCCCTGACGAGGAATGAATGGTGGAAACAGTGGGTGATGAATTGACTGCAACCTCCATTCCCCATCTCCCCCTGAACTGCTGGGGGAAAAGTGAATTTGGGAGTAGTTGAGCACAGGAAGCAGGGAGGGTGGTGGGAAGGTGTTTTAAGGTTCAGTTTTATCTCTTGTTATCCTGCTCTAATTTGATTGGTAATAAATAATTTTTTTTCCCCAAGTTGAAGCTATTTTTCCCATGATAGTAATTGCTGAGTGATCTCTCCCTGCTCTCTTCTCTACCTATGAGCTTTTACTTATATTTTCCCTCCCCTGTTCAGCTGAGGAGAGGAGTGATAAAGTGGCTTTGGTTGGCATCTGGTGTTCTGCCATTGTCAACCCACCACAATGAGTTATGCAAAAGACATGAATGTATGCCTACGGAATAGAGAGTATTGCAGGATGCACTGATACCATTGTTTTCACTGTGTTAATGTGTGTATATAGAACTATATATATGTGGCAAGCAAAACGAGTTTGAATGCCAGTCCACCTCCAGCAATTACTTACGAGCCATCTCTTTCTGAAGCCAAAAATAAAAGGTACAGACATGTGTCATTAGCTCTGTTACAGTTCCGACTCATGGGTATTCAATTACTTAGTGACAGCTGATGATTAGATTAGATTAGGTATGTCCAATAGAGCGGTGAGGGTGAGAAAGGTTTTCATGAAAACAGTAGAGCTCAGAAGTAATTTAATTTCTAATTATTTTCCCTTAATTATTATTTTCTACTTCTCTTTAAAAGGGAGTGTTATGTATTACGGGAAGAATCAGATTATTAGCATCACTTCTTGTTCTCTGAGAAACAGGCCCCTCTTTTCCAAGAAAAGCCAGTTACAGAAAAGGTTACTTCCATTCACTCTGATAGAATGAGGGTTCTGAAAGGTCAGCTAGGTGAATGCAGGACAGCCCCACAAGCTAAATAACACCAGAAAGAAGTCCAAGAGCTATAATGCTTTGTGTTTTAATGAAAAAGCAACAGCAGGATGTTAAAGCTCTCCATGCTTCATCTCAGAAAGCAGTGATCTCTGATATGGTCCATCTGCATCTTCACTGGTACAGCAGAATGAAAAATTCAGAAGGGTCTGATCTTAATAAATAAACCAGTTTTCAAAAAACGCTTTCTGAGCTGCCAACTAGATAACTGGTTCTAAAGATGAAACTGTATTTTATGTCATTTCTGGAAAAGAGTAAACACAAACGATACTTTGTCAGTTTTCAGCTCTCGTCAGAGTTCACATAGTTTCAGAGTGTCTGCTGAAGCAGTCAGATTGTCACATGTAATGTTTTATTTCTTTCTAAACAAGAATTGACCAGATACAGTATGGACACACTAACACAGTCTGATCTCCAAGCTTATACACTGACAGTCTTATATCTCAGGTAGGGTAGATCTTGCAACTAATGCCTGAGTTAGTTAAAAAGCCAAAAATATTATTGATTCCTAATAGAAATCCTTTATTCATGGTTATATGACAAATAGTTTGTCCTGGACTGTCAAACAGCCCCAGCCAATATAAAATTAGTACCAAGATCTCTTGAGATTTCATTTTCAAACACCCCATGAATATAATAGGATTCAAAAAGAAAGCCGGAAGGAAGCCAGAGTAGAAGTGCCACTGATCGGTCTTAGGTTTAAATACATTGATTCAGTAAAGACTTTATGAGCTTATGAGTTGGTTAGAGAAACCTTTGAATGTTTCTTCGAAACCTACTAGGTTCTCTTGACAGTACCCTGGGAGAACTGATTTATTAGAGGGGCGATCCAGATGATAAACGACAGGAACAGGGATCCACTTCCAGATATCTGACAGGAAACAAAAATACAGCGGAAACCGAGATTCAGGCAGACTCACTCCTGCCTTGAGCAACCCAGCATCTGAGTGCTGGAGCCTTAGTTGCAGATTAGATGAACTGTGTGGCATAAGATCTCGTTTCAAAAGCAGGTGATGCTTGTGTTTCTTTGCAGCAATGATACCATATCTTACTGATTAAAGGTAAGACTATACATTAGATAGTCAGCAATGCAAGTATTATATTACCAGCAAAATGAATATGTTGATTTTGTAAAGTGTCATAATTATACTGCAACAGCCTCATCTGGGTAGTGAATACACGTTTATTGAATCAAGTTCAGGTAAACATAGGTACCTCATAATAAATGCATGCATCTTTAACCTACCTTTCTTTTTACTTTGCAGCGAAAAGTGATCCCTTGGCATTAAGAGCCATTGGCACTTATTCACAAACATGAGTTTCTAAGAGGTATTTTAAGACTTTGTTAGCTAATGAAGCTGATTTTCTTGTATGTTCTTTGCATACTTTGCTTTGATCTCTAGATGTTCTGGCTTTGGAAAAATATATATCTACCATAGCCAACAATCAAATTCTTTAAAAATTATGCTTTCGCTAAATGAACATATCCCAGAATGAACTTATGAAGAAATGAACATATCCCATATCCACTTGAAGCTTTATGTTAGCCTCCCATGCAAAGCTTGTCATTTGACAGTCTCTGTCTCAATAATTCTGCCCTCTTGTGGGATCACTGAGCTCTGAGGGACCCATTCTGGAGGCTTTGGAAGCGAAAATTTAAAGTTTTTCCCCTAATCTGCTCTGATAAAACCAGATCCTTTCTTTTTTCTTTAAAATTCAGTCCACAAAGTATTTACAGTAGTATGTATCTGTAGGTGCAATTTCCAAATGCACTGCTTTACTGCATCTGTGAGTCAGCCAGGGAGAGTTTTACCGAAACAATAACGGCAGCAGATTGAGAGCACCAACAAATGTTTTCTTCTTACTCTTATTTCTTGCAAAATTCCCCAATACACACATAACACCAGCCTTCTAAAGAATTTATAGATAACTTCTGTTCAATATTTATGTTTTAATGTGATATCAGTCACCTGCATTTCTACATTTAGTCACATAATATAGTGTACATTGCGTTTGACTCATGATGCCAGTTTTTTGCTTGAAATGAATATCTGCAAATTTTGCATATCAATGAAAACAACGACCCCAAACTTTATTTATCAAGCTATCTACTTTCTCCTGATGCATGAACAATTTCAAAAATCTCTTGCTAGTTGGATGGCATTATTAAAGCCATAGAATCTGAGGGCTGGGAAAGACGTTGATTTGTATTGTAGTCATCCACGCTTAGCAAAGGGAATGCTTTGGAGGAATGCCTTGTCCTGCTATTGATTTTGTCAAGTGTACCCAGATCAAAAGTTTGCATTTTATACAAAATACACACTTCAGCAAAAGGGTAAAACTGTATTAAAATTAAAACAAGATTCTGTTATTGAAAAGGCATACTAATGGAACTATTTTATTAAAAAGAGAAACAGAGCTATAATATCCAGCACACATACATTGTTATTGATGGAAGTCTCTTAAAAATTTAAACTTTAAAATAAGAAAAGAGTACTAAAGTGTTTAAGTAGCATCATGAACTTCAACAGGATTTGGGAAGATGTAAAAAAATAAGCCAGTAATGGCTACTCTAAGGCTCTTTAATCTCTTTCCTGATAATAACAGGAAAGCTAATAACAGCAACCTCCCTCCCCTACCTTTTTAAAAAATGAGCCTTCCTAGTCGCAGTGTTATCCTTACACAAGGAAAAGTAACAATGCATTCATTAAATCCATGGGTACTTTCACTACTAATACATCTTCCAGGCGGAAGTTGATAGTGCTATAAGGTTGCATCTCAGTAACTCAACAAAATATACTGCTATAGGTATAATAAGAGAATGCTAGTGATGTAACCAAACATAAGGTGCCCCTATGACTGGGAACTGCTGAAATGATAGGAGAAGAAGTCAGAATAAAATGCATATTCATGTATATACATAATTGTACCCTTTCTGTGTCTTAGGTGGATTTTTTTTGTTGTTGTGAAGTTCAATGTAAAATGATTTTATTACTTTAATAAAATAATACTTTCCCTGTACTCAATACTGATGAGGCCACACCTGGGGTACTGTGTCAAGGCCTGAGCTCCCCAATACAAGAAATATACAGTCTGACTGGATTAAGTGAGTAAAGGACCAGTAAAATGACTAAGGGACTAGAATATCCTGTGGGAAAGGCTGAGAAGAGTTGGGACTGTTCAGCTTGGAAAAGAGAAGGCTCAGGGTCATCTTACCAATGCATAGAAATACCTGAAGAGAGGATGC
The DNA here is from genome assembly GCA_024733675.1 of Psilopsiagon aymara. Classification (NCBI taxonomy): domain Eukaryota; kingdom Metazoa; phylum Chordata; class Aves; order Psittaciformes; family Psittacidae; genus Psilopsiagon; species Psilopsiagon aymara. Next base: position 9,000 of record JANRGW010001904.1, on the reverse strand, counting down.
ATAGATGACAGAGCCATGCTCTTTTCAGTGTCATTCAGTACCGGGACCATGGGCTGAAGCACAGGAGAATCAAGCCATAGCACAGGTTTCCCAGACAGGTTATGGAATCTCCAGCTCTGAAGGTACTAAAATGCTGTCTGGACAGGGTCCTGGGCAACTGGCTTTACATGTACATGCTTGAACAGGGGAGTTGGAAGTGGTGATCTTTGGAGGTCCCTTCCAAACTCAAACATTCTGTGATCCTGTAAATAAAATCAGGAAAAATATATGTTTTTGTTCTTTTTCAACCTCTATACCTGTTGTCTGACTTTTTATGGTGGCAGTCATCACAGATAGTAATATTCCCTTTCTTAGCTCCATTTCTCTGGAATCTCTGTTCAGAACAGCTGTAGCGCTGTCAGTAAATTCTGGCTGGAATTACATACATGTCCAATCTTCAAATGAAGAGGCTGGTATTTCCATTTCACATAATATTAAAAAAAAAAAAAAAAAAAAAAAACAAAACAAAGGAAAGAATAGTATTTTATATTGGCTACTTGCAGCCTTTCCTCCAAGACTTCAAAAACTCTTCTTAAGTTAATACTCCATAGAATTGCAGTGGAAAGAGATTGATATTTGATTCTCTTATTAATTAAAAGAAAAAGGTTTTCCAAGTAGGAACTTTCTGTTGCTCAGCTTTTCCTTTATTACTTCTGTTGAAGCTGCAATCTGCATTAATTTTTTCCCCTGACTGAATCTGCCAACAGCCTGTATGGTTTTGTTTAATGTAAGTAGTTTAATGTAAGTAGTTTAATCCCTAATGTCCATGTCCCACCTAAAAATCTAAGCAGTGATGCATTGTTTTTCTGTCTCACTTTAGGCTCCCTGGTGTTAGCAATATTTATAAGCCACCGTTGCCATTGACAATTGTTTTTTTCATTACTCTATTAGAAGCTAAAAACTGTTGCAAGCAAACAAAAAACAAATGGATATTTTATTTTCTCAGACTTACTGCTGTGGTACCATATATCAAAAGGCTTGGCAAAATTTTCTTAATTGGAGATACATTATTGAAAGACAAAAGTCAATGGACATATAATCAGGAACATGTACTGGACATAAATGTTAAAAACAAACCACAGTTGAAAAAGTTAGGAAACCCTTGTGGCTGTCCTTTACAGTTTTGCCCTCTCTACATAGGAGATACAAGTACCCATTTTTCCTTCATGTTTGAACTTCGATGCTCATGAAAATTATTCCTAAATCAGAAATTGTGAGGTAAAAGTCTACAGAAGGGTACATCTAAACATTTCAGGTCAATAGTTTGCAAAAAGTACATACAGAAATACACAATCCTGATAACTCTGTATTGAAAGAATACTTCATAGCATCATCCAGTTATCCTAAAGCATTTTCAGCAAGGCTTCAACATATGCTAGGCTTTTTAAACACTAAGCATCTGCAGATCTGAATTAAAAGCCAAACCACAAATTTTTTATCATTTTTCTGTCTTAGTTTATAGCAGAATCATATCTGACATACCATATTGTAACATGGTACCCTGTAGCTATCCCCAGTTGGAAAATGAATGTCCTTATGCCTCCTAGAATCTGAGTATCAGTATTCACAATCTCCTGAATTACCTGCCTTCCAGCAGAAACACTAAGATTCTTATAAAGAGTGTGAATGTTGCAGCCATGCTAAAACACACCCGTATTCAGGAAATGGAAGAGCACTTATAAAGAATTCTTAGATTGTCACTTGATGAGCAGTATTATGCTTAGTTTAGTTTATCATATACAAAAGCCAAGGGAATTTTGGGATGCAAGGGGGTATTCAGTCAGTCTTGTTCTCTGAAGTCTATTCTAATCCCAGTCTGATAGTAATGTAAGAAAACCAGACAGTTTTCTCTTGTCAGTACTTCCTGATAAAAAAAAAACAAAAAAACACAGCAATGCACATAACTCATAAAAAAAACAACTTTAAATGACAACATTGACATGTATTTGGAGATGTCATTACTGTTGATGAATTTAAATGCCTCTTCCAAGTGAAATACATCAAGAATGTAATCATCTTGTAACCAAGGAAGAAATTATTTCCATACTAATCTAGACGTGCCTCAATTCTAGATTGACTTCAGGAAGTTTAACTATAACATAGATACTTCTACCCACTATCCTGGAAGAGATGTTTAAACTAGATTCTTAGCATAATTTTCAAAAAGTGACATCTCATATGTAAAACTGCAGATATGTAAGATATTCATTCTGAGAATAATATGAAAATACATATCCTAGAGCTCTCATATGCTATTCCTTGTTCCCTATGTCAAACATACAAATTGCACTCGGTAGCCTCAGCAAGGCTTTGGTTCATAGTGAAGATAGGCAAAAGGCATCTTTGGTGCTAGGGTACTGAGATTGAGTGGGTGTCCTATTCTATCTTGCATGATTAAGACAACACAATAGATCAGGAAGTAAAATGTAATCGAGTCTGTATTATTTTTTATGGAAGCAGAAGGCCCTAAAAGACATTTTTCTTCTTTGATCCATGAGCTATTATTTATAGTGTCATCTTCCTTCCTACTGTACACTGCACTGGTGTGCCCCCACTTCAACTACTGTGTGCAGTTTTGGGTGCCCCAATACAAGAAGGACACCATGTTATTAGACTGCGTCCGGAGGAGGGCGATGAAGATGGTGAAAGGTCTCGAGTGCAAGATATGAGAAGCAGCTGAGGTTATTTTGCTACTACAGCTTGGAGAAGCAAAAGGCTGAGAGGTGACCTCATTGCATCCTACAGCTTCCTCAAGGGGGACAGCAAAGGCGAGTATGTGCTGATCTATGGCCCTGTGGTGGCCAGGTACAAGAGGAAATGGAATGAAACTGTGCTAGGGGAAGTTCAGATTGGACATTAAGAAAAGGTTCTTCACTGAGAGAATGGTCAGTCACTAGGATAGGGTTCCCAGGGAAGTGATCATGGCACTAAGCCTGTCAGAGTTTAAGGAGTGTCTGGACAATGCTCTTGGTCGTATGGTTTAGCTTTAGGTAGTCCTGTGAGGAACAGGAAGTTGATGATCTTTATAGGCCCCTTCGAACCAGACATGTTCTATGATTCTACAAATCTGTGATAGATCTGTATTGCAAACATTACAGCCTTTCTGTGACACTGGAGACAGGTTTGGCAAAGACAACTTTATGATGCTTATTGCTTTCTGTTTAATCTTCATAATATTAACTAATGGTGTTTCAGGCTGCAGTCCAATGTACACAATCTGACCACTGAGTTTCATTTACACAGTGGAATGTTCTGCCTGAGTTTAATGTCTCCTCAGGTCTGTTGACATTGTCCTAAGATAGGGCCATATGCACACAGGAGTGAATAAAGAAAAGTCATGCTTCTGGAAGCATAGGGCTCTATCAGTCTCTTCAATCAGCGAATAAACTGCAGTTTGTGTTCCATCTTGTTTATTATTCAAAAAAACCATTAACTTCTGAACAAATGTCAGATGCTTTCACGGATGACTTTATCCACAAGTGACTACAGAAACTAAGTCTTGACAAAATAATTTTATCATTTTTCACTCCTAGGTGATGAATTTAATTAATCCTTTGGCATGAAAATTTATTATTGATCACTGATTCAGAGCAGAAGGTAGAGATTACCAGAATTTATCTATACTTTTTACTTTAATGTCACCTCACATCTGTAAATCAGCTCTTCTTGAAACTGTGGATTTTTATTGCTTGTGGTTTGGTTGCTTTCAACTCTTTCTTTTTTAGCAGTAGATAATTTACAGTGAATTCATCCTGGATATACAATAAATTTCCCTTAGTAAGTACGGGTAATATGAAGGACTCCTTCAAATTTGACCTTCAGTTTGTCATGGATGTAGCTCATGGCTGACCCTTTTATTTAGCAGCTTCCAAGTTTCTTCACAGATAGACCTAGTTTTGCTGTAACTTGTTAGTAAGTGGGATTAGCAAAGAGACTGGTTTTGGTGAATGCAAGTAATTCAGAGCTTTTAGTCTTTTAGAAGACTTGAAATGTTGATCATCCCTGTCACAGTATCCCTCGCCTACTTTTTTCTTTTCAAATTTTCTTTATGCAAATGCTAACAACTTTAATGATAATGTGCCTCTGCAAGAATAATCTGTTTTCCTGATGTAGTGGAGGATTTGTTCATCTTCTTCATTGAAGTATGTCAAATTTGTGCATCCTCACGCAGCATATAACATTTAATCAGCACTTCGTGAGACCCTTGGCCTTTCAAGTACTTGCTTTTCTTCTAGAAGATGACACTTTCTGTCTCATTTGTTATTGATCCACTTGGAATGTCTCACTGATTTTCTAAAAGTTTTTATTTTGTCACAGTGTAATTGCTGTTTTGTGTCTTTGACATTGTTGTGGTTTAACCCCAGCTGGCAACTAAGTACCAAGAAGCAGCCAGCTCAGTCATTCCCCCTACCCCTAGTGGGATGGAAGGATAATCAGAAAAAAAAGTAAAACCCATGGATTAAGATAGGAATAGTTTAATAATTTAAGTACAATATACTACTACTATTACTAATAATAATAATAATGAAAAGGGAGATAACTAGAAGACAGATGAAAACTAAAACCAACCAACCAACCAAAAATACCTCAAAATAACACAAGTGATGCATAACATCATTGCTTACCACTCGCTGACCACTGCCCAGCCTGTCCCCAAGCAGCAATCAGCCTCTCCCAGCCAACTTCTCCAGTTCACATACTGGGCATGATCTGCTGTGGTATGGAATACCCCTTTGGCTAGTTTGAGTCAAGTGTCCTGTCTCTGTCTCTTCCTGGCTTCTTATGCCCCTCCTTGCTGGCAGAGTATGAGAGACTGAAAAGTCCTTGACTGGGCTAAGTATTACTTCGCAACAACTAAAACACTGGTGTGTTATCAGTGTTGTTTTCAGATTAAAGCCAAAACACAGCATTGCACCAGCTACTAGGGATGATATGAACTCTATCCCAGCCAAAAACAGGACATGAAAGTATCCAATAGCTTTTACTTTCTTTTACAAATATTCTGTAATATCTCCAGTGTTACTGGATCTATCGTGTCTCACTTTTGTTTGATCTTTTTCAGCTATGTTCAGAATTGGGACAAGGCTGTAGATCTGGGAATGTCTCAGATCCCATGTTGACATTTAGATTTACTGAAGTTTTATGAATTACACACACCTTCCATGTTCATCTGGCCAGCTATAAACTACCCGCATCTTCATTGGTTAGTCTGATGAATGTGGTATTTGTACTTCAGCCTGAAATAAAAAATGCAAGTATTGTAAAGCAGACAAAAAAAAAAAAAAAGAAAAAAAAGAAAAGAAAAAGAACAATCTGCCAGTATCATGTGACTAAGAGCATGTGGCAGTATATGTGCAATGAAAATGGTATTGTGAGATCTAATTTTCATTTTGGAGCATGTCTTTTTAAAATTACTTGTGTAGAAAGGCCATTGCATAAAACGTATAGGAGACATACAAATAAACTGGTCTCATACAAATTTTCCTCAGCTTGTATTATTTAGTTGACCTTTTTAACAGATAAAAGTCAAAAGAGAAAACAGATTGTGAAGGAGGTAAGAATGTGTGTTTCAGATGAAATTTTAAAACCTATTTACAATATATCATTAAGTGCCATCGTTGGGCCATAACTTCCACATCATGAGTGGGAAGAAATAAAGAATTCTTTTTTCTATTAGTTCTCATCTAAAAAATAATTTTCATTTTAAAATCCAACTGCTAAAACTTATATTAGGTATATATAAGGTATATTTAATCAGAGTTCACACAGATAGTTATTGCTCTCCATCTCCATTTTATATTACTCCAATTCTGATGAATTTTTGTAACTTAGAACATGAAAAATTACCTAGAAATTGAAGTCTGATGAAATACTCAAATCACACTTGTTATCAGGAAATAAACATACAAAACCAATTCCCTTGAACCATGCAAACTTGATGGCCAAAAAAGACTACGCATTGATCTCTCCATGTGGAATGCAGAGAAATTCTTTACACAAAATAAACCTAAATGTAATCCAGTATACAATAAGTTGAGAAAGTTTCTTTATCCCTTAGAAATACTGCTGTCCACCAAAAGGTCGAAGTTTTAAACACCACCACCACCACCACACCCCCCACCCCGAATTTGCATATCTGGCAGTAAGGCATTGGTCCTGAAGGATTTGCTTCATTCTTTCTACATGCCAGTATCTAGAACTAAATACAAATGGATGCAGAGATGAATTTGTGCTGAAATAGCTTTGATGAGGACAGATTTGTTGACAGACCAAAGTTAGGAAGCCTGCCGGTTACTATGCAGCAGTTTCCTCTTTCCTACAGGAAACTTGTGATTTGCCACTTCAGAACAATTTATTTTCTACCACTGAACATGTGACTGAGTAAAGAATCACAGAAAATGAATTTCAGGCTTTAACTTCACATTTATCCTGAGACCAATTTTTAATCAAAAGAAGGAAATGAAAGTATAATTAATATAAGGTGGTGGGAAGTCTCACCTGGTAAGCTCTTATTTTCATGAAAGATGGATTTCAAACCCATATGGATATCAGACCAAATTTAAAGACCATCTCAGACAAACAAGACTAAAAGAATGTAGCAAAAGCAAAACTGAATGCCTCAAAGCAAATTCTGAGAATTGGACAAATCCATATAGAATTTGTTGCTTTGTCTAAACATATCAGAAGGGTGACATATCATGACTGAAGGAGAATGGTTATCTCAGCTAAGAGGCAATATTGGTACAAGAACAAGATATAAACCATGTACATAGTCTGAAGATAAAATCGGTTTATATTCCCAGCCACTAGAGTGGTGAGATTCTAGAATTTCCTTCCAGTAGAAATAATATGATTAATCCTCCTATGATTAATTTATTATGATAATTAGATAGATTCTGCTTGATCTCATTTTCAACATTGGTCAAACCTCTATTAATCTGTAACAAAATGGTACTTGGCAACATGCTCCCCAGAGATCAACATTTTCATTCGCCTAAACTGAACTGGTTGAAAAACTGAATGCTCTCCCTTGGTATTTCAGGCAAGTTATGTATTGAGTTGTTTTTATTGCAAAATCAGAATAGTCAGATATGATGAAGGTCTCAATCACATCAAATTTATTTATGCCCTCTGACAGACACGTTCAAATGCCAAAGAACCCTCTTGATCTAAACTCCTAAGAACACTGGAATGAGAAAAATAAATTAGTATGAAAAATGATCTGCTCTTCACAATTGGAGTGCTGTCGTGGTTTAAGCCCTAAATCAGCCACGCAGTTTGTTCACTCACTTCCCCCTTTTTCTTCCCTCTGCTCCTGGAGGGATGGGAAGGAG
>JANRGW010001903.1:0-23792 GCA_024733675.1 Psilopsiagon aymara | reverse complement strand
CCCATTCCCTGCTTTATCCCCATTCCCTGCTTTATTCCTGCCCGCTTTATCCCCATTCCCTGCTTTATCCCCATTCCATGCTTTATTCCTGCCCGCTTTATCCCAATTCCCTGCTTTATCCCCATTCCCTGCTTTATTCCTGCCCGCTTTATCCCGGTTCCCCGCTTTGTCCTGGGCAGACGCTGTGAGGCCTCTGTCACGGACCTTTGGTCCAGGTGGAGAGGCTGAGCCCTCGGTGGGGCTTCAGGCAGACTTGGGTCTCCGGACAGGGGTCCTGGGGTGTTGGTCCCTGCCGGCTTTGGTGCCATTCCTGGCCAAAACGTGCGGTGTTTGGCATTGAAAAGCGCAATTCCAAGGCAGAGTCTCAATGGAGCGGTGGTAATGGCGCATCCCGCTTTGAACGCTCTGAACGCTCCTTGTACGGCAGCAGGCACACTAATGGCAATAAGTGCCCGGCGCTCCCGCAGCCCCTGATCTCTGTAATCAAAGGGAATTGAGCTGCTGAGACAGTGAAATCCTTCCCGGAGCAATGGAAGGATTTAATTGCCGCCCATCTCCCTGTGTTGGGAATAGCGGGCGGTTCTGGCTGCGTGCAGGGCTGAGCTCCGAGCTGCGGCGTGGGGCTTCCTGCAGCTCCCACCGCGGTGGGGGCCGGCAGACAGCCGGGATGCAGCGGGAGCTGTGATTGCATGTCCAGCAAGTGCAGGATCCCTCCTCCTGCAGCCCCGGGCACCGTCCCGAGCAGAGCCCGGCAGCCAAAGGGCCAAGCCCTGGCTTGGCTCTCCTGCTGAGCCAACGGAGGATTCTTTTCCCTGCCTGACATGCCCATGCCAGCCGCCAAGGGAAAGCTGTGGCGCAGATATGCCTGCGATTTTCCGATCAATTAACGGCTTCAGAGGTGCTCCTTGAGCTCAGATGGAGACCCTGGATTTCATCACCTGGCTGGACACTGGCTGTGCCAGCCGCTGATCAGCAAATGCTGTTCTCTGCTATTCCTTTCTTCCCCCCTCCCCGGTTGTCAATCTACTCGAATTTCTTAGGGCAAAGAAAGTGCTTAAGTGCAGCACCCAGAAGCTTCCAGGTGTGGCTGTAATGCAGATAATTAATAACAAGAGAAACAAAACAACTCCTCTAATTGCTTGGACATTGTCTAACTTCAGGCGCCGTCCTGACGAGCGGCAGAACTTCAACTGGCACTTGGTTTATTGATTAGACTCTCCCCTGCCTGAGCCCCATCTGATACATCCACTAAGTGCAGCTCCACAAAGACCCAGCTCCTCACTGATGAAAGGGGCCACCGGAGCATTAAACTCCCCCGGCAGTTGCCGTGAAGGAGGCAGCCCCAGGAGATAAAACTCTGGGGGCTCAGCACATGGCAAACACCCAACTGCACCTATAACCAAAAAAGTCACTGTGTAATTATGAGAGCTGGGCATAACCTTTGTGTGGTTTAAAAAATACTAGGCATGCCAAAAAGCAACAGCAAATTGTCTTCAGGAAACAGTATAAATGAGTGTAAGCAGCAAATTCACCATTTTGACTGTTTTCCAATTGCCTGTAGCTACACTTGTTAAATTGAGTGCTGTGTGAATAAATCAAAACAGGACGTTTTCTTTTCCCTAACAATGGCCAAGCTCGGTGCCAGTGTTTAAGTGTTCTCTGTATGGATCCAATCTGAAGTTTTAAACACATTTTTCCCTATCCGTGGCCATACATATTGCACATGTACGTAGAGCTAGCCCGTCTCAGCAGTTATTTTTTGAGACCTTTTTAAGAGAAGGTTAACAAAAAATCAACAGCTACCAACCTCATTGGTTTTTATTGAGCCCTAGGGTAAATTAAATGTTAAGGTTGTTACTGAATTTTCTTGATGGACTGAATTTCCCCATTTAGGAAGCATGCGTGCATCCAATATACACCTACCTGTCTTCCCAGGGTGCAGGCACTTTGACAGTACATCCGGGTAAGAAGGACAGTGCGATGTCTCTGCCTGGCAGAAATTGGGGACTATTTTTCACCATGAAAGGGACATTGTCCAGGCTGCAGTATGTCTGAGTCTATTATCTAGTCTAGGTTAAGCTTTGCCTAGAAAGGTTGGGCTAGGTGACCCTTGAGGTGCATTCCAACCTGGTGTTCTATGACATGATTCTATGTCTTGAAATGGATTGTTCCTATTTTATTTGTTCCAGTTACATGTATTTATACATGTGTGCTACACGACCATGGTGGGGTTACTCCAATAATAAAAGCTGTGAGTAGCAGAGGGATGCCAAGCAGCCCATGTAAAACCCTACCCGTACTGAGCTGCCTGTGCTAAACCAAAGCTGGGCAGAGCTGGCCTGAAGCATCTGGGCTCAGCTTTTGGTTCTGCCCCTGCCTCACAAGGCAGCTCAGCAGTGTGAGGCTCTGGTATGATGCATGACTGCGATGCAGGGGTTATTTTTCATTCTAGGGATTGTTTTCACTGGCTTTTGCCCTTTGATGTCATCTGTCTTTATGCAGTATTAGTAAAGATGATGTTACAGTTACTATAATGCCTAGACAAGTTTTCCTGCTAGGAGCTCACTGCTTCCCAGAAAAGAAAAGAATCCTCATGCTCCTGCTATTTCAGGTGCAGGAAATGAAGGCACAGAGAGGAGAAGTGATTTAGTGGAGATCACAGGGCAGGTCAGCAGGCTGGATACGAATAGAAATGTCTTGATTTCTCTGGGCTCCTCTCTAGCTGCTGAAGCATGCCATTTGGCTCACACAACCCCAGAATGAACTCTGCAAGGCTTACATGGAGCTTTGCTCCTAATCTCTCTGTCTGGGCTCCACAGAGCTCCTCAAGATGACTTTCTATGGGCTTAAACATGGTATATTTAAAAAGATTCTCCTTAGGGATGGGCAGGGCCAACCCTCGCGTTGTCCTCTCATGCCCCCACTCGTGGACAAGCTCCTGGTGCCAGTCTTCCTGGCTGTGTCCTCCCCACCAGGATGCCTCTGGAGGGGCAGCTCTTGCTGAAGTTTCAGCTAGCAGAAGTTGAAGCCTGTCTTTCACGGGTTTGTTTTGACAGATGGGTGTTAAACGCTGCCTGGATGGAGGGGTTTTGCCAGTGGTGTTTAAATCACGAGCCTGGCTCTCCTGGGATGCAGAGCGGGCTGTTAGCATCGCCCTGCAGTGGTTGCTTCAGGTGTACAGCAGCACTGCAGAGGGGTTGCTCTGAACTCAGGAGCCCCCATTCACCTCTCCTGCCATCTCCCAGGCTGAGATCAGTGTGAAGGAGTGTGTCCTCCTCACCCACCACCAGCAAAACTCCTCCCTGAGTCCTCATTCCTGCCAGACTTGTCTGGAAATGTCAATGCCTGGCAGCATCAGTGCTGCAGGCATCCCACAGCAGCCCCTGCTTGCCAGGTCCATCTCGCAGTGTTTACCCTCCACCTGCGATGGCAAGAATGGGGCATCCATTGGAGTGTGCAGGTGAAAATGGACTGTAACCTGCCGTCTACCCTCAGCGGATTACAGCCTGTGTCTCTGGCAGGATTGATCTTGCAGGTGAGAACGTTTCAGAGACCAGCTGGGGCCCTGCTCATCAGCGGGATGCTCCTTCCTGAGCATCAGCAGTGGACATCATTGTCTCCTTGCGGTGAGCAAGAGGATATTCACTGCAAGCAGCTGGGATGCCTGGGACAGGGAGAGTTATTTCCCAGTTTTCCCATTCCTGGAGCCTCCCCAGCAGTGCGGAGCATTACAGCTGCTTCCCTCTGCGGTAGCTTCTGGTTCCTTCTCCCAGTTTAATTTGTGCTCAAACCTTCTTGGTGAGGCAGGGAAGCCACAGGCACTGCAGGCTAATACTGCCAAGCTGTTACGCAAGACCAGGTTGGGGATCCCAATACGATGTCCAGATTTGAGTGGTGTGTGACCCATAACCACAGAGCGGGTCCAGCAGGATGATCTATTTCCTAACCGCTGCTAATTGTAGCATTAAGGCATAGAAAGAAAAGCTGCTTCAAGTCACTGGGTTGACTTTTTTCCCCACTGAGGAGGCACAAATCAAGAAATCCAAATGTTTAACAAAACAAACAGGGTTCTGCAGTGCTGTGGGAGATTCATAGGCAGCAACATTTACCCCAAGCTCCCCCAGCTCCTCGACCTCTCGTTCTGTTTGAATTCCTGCTGGTCACTGGATTATTACTTTTCTTACTATTTCCTGTGCTTTAAAAGTGGGGAAAGCACAATCAAATGATCGTCATGCTCATTTGGTTAATTACCCATTTAGTTACTTATTCAGTTCATTAAAAAGACGCTGGCCACTGTCAGTTTGGAGGAAATTCAGAGAGGGAGGCAGTTAAGGGACAGGATATAGGACGAAATAGGCCATTACTCCAGCCCAGTGAATGGCAATTTGGAGTCCTTCTTTTCTGCTACGTCACTTCTGTGCACAGTTTGTTCTGGATTTAGAAGAAAAAACCCAACCAAATGAAAGCATTCTGCTGGAGATCCCCAGTGCTTGTTAGAATCCAGTTAGGTTTAAGCCAAAGCTCTGCAGAATGACCAAACCACCTATTTTAGGTCTCCTTTTCTTCAGTTGAGAAAAATGTGCTGCTCCACAGGTCATAAGATGCCTGCAATTACGACCATGAATAGAGAGAAATGTTGCTTCTTGAGACAAATTCCATCTGACAGTTTTTACAGTGCGTTCGTTCAGAGCAAAATGCCCTGTCCCCTGTCACCCAGATTGAAATTATTAAGGAAGACAGACATTTCACTGACAACGCTAGCCGCAGGGGGGGAAATATTCCTTCTGTTCCCCTCTGAAGGTCAGAGCTCACATAATGCAGAGCACTTGGAACACGCGCATACACATGCTCACACACGAGGAGCAAAACTTTCTCTTCGGCAGAGCTCTGCACAGATTTTGTGGCGAACAGGAGGCGTCTTCGCATGCATCTCAGGGAGTTTTGGCCCCCAAAAGATGGGCGTTACATGTCCTCAGTGGTAAAGTTCTTGTCTTGGAGTTGAGCTCTTTCTCCTCTGTGTGTAAAACACATCAGTAGGTGGTCATGGGTGCTCACATGTTCGTACTTCCACTCATATGATCCATGCCCCGATGTGGCACGTCAGGCAGTTCCTCCGACAGTCTGGAATCTGTGGGAAAATCACACTTCCCTGCATCTGTGTGCTCTTTCAAAAGGTTTCCTGGCTTCTTTTCCCTACTGATAAAAGCCCATTTGCAACTTGGATGTCCCATTTATCACTTGCACTGTGTTGGCAGCTGTCATTTGGCCACAGAAGAGTCTCTGTGCTGTGTCCATGGGAGCACCACCCAGCTCCTGTCTGACCAAGAGCTTTTTCATGCCTGGCCCTTCGGTACATCTGCAGTCCCAGCCCGATGTGTTAATGCAGAGGTACGGTGCCGCACGTGAGCTGTCAGTCACCGCGTCTTCCCTGTGGATCACTGGGCTCACTTAATCTAGGGCTGATAATTGGAGTTGAGCCAAGGTGACCGGAGGTGGGAAACCAGCCTGCAGTCATTAACCTCTGCCCATTGCACAAGGTAAAGCAGCGGCTCCGTCCTCTCCATCTTTCCAGCAATTTGGCGTCCATCAGGCTCACGCCAGGTCCCTGCTGAACACATACATGTCCTGGTGTCATTTGCAATGACTTTCCCTGGCTGGGTACAGCTCCCAAGCACAAACCTTCCTTTTTCAGCCTGCCTTAAAAACACTTCCTGAATCAGAAGCCTTTGTGCCACATTTCCTCACAGCAAACCGGTGAAAACCCTGAGTCCTCAGTACGGCCCATTCTGACCTGTGCATCCTGCTGTGCTCCTGATGGGTGGGATTGCAGCCAGCCGAGATCTCATCTCCCCATCCTTGTTCTGTCCATAGAGTCATAGAATCATGGAATGGTTTGGGGTGGAAGGGACCTTAAAGCTGATCCAATTCCAACCCCTGCCACAGGCAGGGACACCTTTCACTAGAGCAGCTTGCTCCAAGCCCCTTCCAACCTGGTCCAGGCTGCTGAGGAGCTGAGCAGGAAGAGCAGAGCACTGAGCAGGCAGCACAAGTGGGAGCACCTGAGAACAGAGGAGGGGAGAGCTCCAGCAGCTGCTCTCCTGCCCCAGCCCATCTCCCTGTCTGCACTTCCCAGGGAGACCTCAGCTTCTGCTCAGCATCTTCCCTCTGATCCACAAGAACCTTCAAACTTTTCTTTCTTCTTCCTCTCCCTCCCTCTTCTCCGAAGTTTCATTCTGAACAGCCGGCTGTGTTCAGCCTGACTGGTTTGTTATGGCTTATAATTTGTGTTAGGATTAATTAACTAATTACCGACAAATGTCCGTTGGCAAGATTCTGCTTCTGCTTGTCAACTTGAAGTATTTAATTATTTTAATCATTTACTTTCATCTTCAGAATTTATGCTCTTCCAAGAGCGTTTCTAGGCATCTTTTAATTATTATTCTGATTTTTGTTCGGAGGGGGGGGAGCTGGGGGGAGCAGGGTGGGGGATGGTTCCATTCCTCATTAACTATTTCAGTGAGGAATCTTCCCTGGAAACTCATCCTTGGCTTTCAAACCCTGGTGCCAAGAAGGGCCAGTCTGAAAAGAAGGTTATGTGGGGATGCGTGGGTTGGGCTTTTGCTTCCCAGGTACAGTTCTCCCTTTCCCAAAAGGATTTCAGGGATGCAAACTGGGAATGCCGCTGAACCTGGTCCCTGGGAGCACCCTGAAGGCAAAGTCAATTTGCTCAGAAAAACCGTGGACTATCTTAAAACACGTTGCCTGAATTCAGTGCATGCATTTAATTCCTCCCTTCCAAGCGCACTGGTCCTTGCTGCTCCTTCCCACCTTGATCTCAACGTAGGGAAGGATGCGGTGGGTTCTGCATTTCGAGTTTGCACCTTTAGCTCCCACTCACACAGTGTCATAGGCAAAATATTATCCCAGACACAGAGTGTGCCTTGGGAAGCTTCCCTCGACTGCCTCCACACCCACATGGAGCTGCAGTTTAATCCCAACAGCGAGATTCCAAGTTGGCACAGGTCTGAGTGCCGCAGCACGGACTCAACCATGGGCGTACTGGCAATGGCACACATCCACCGGGCACCAGGGTCTCCGCACACAGACCTGGTTCGGAGAGCACCAGGAGATGAAATGGCAATGCAGCACCTCCCCGTGCCCGGGCAGATCCCAGGAAGACAGCCTCACACTCAGAGCTCAGCAGCCAAGGGATCTAATCTCTATTTTCCCTTTCACACATCAGAGCTGCAGCACTTCCGTGAGATTAAAACATGCGAAAGGGAAGCGTGATAAGATGATAAAAGACAGTGAAACCCAGAGTCTTTTGCTGATACTTTCCAACAGACTTCCAGGCTTTTTTCCCTTGCCAAATGCTGCCAACAAACCAAAGTCTGAGGTGCCTTCAAAAATCTCCCTTTGGTGGGCAGCTGGTCAATGGGCATCACCCCACGTCCTCAAGCAGGGCACACGGCACACGTACCCTGCTGACTTGAGCAGGAGTCTCTCTAGCAAAGATTAATGAAGGATTCAGCTCCAAGAATATTTCTTTCCAGAAACAAATGAATCCCTTGGACCAGAGCGCTGATGGGAGTGTGCTCTTTAAAAGGTTTCTTGAGGGTACGTAATTATATTGAAAATAATTAGGGGCAAGGCAGAAGTATTATTAATGCTTATCATTTCACTCTAAACTTAATCCAGGCTGATCTGTGGGAAGGCTTCGGGAATGTGGAAGGTGGACTTTTCTGAAGCAAGGTGAATCCATAACATCGCCGGGTTACTGGCCTGATGTGGGAGCCAAGAGGCCAGATTCCCCTTTGGGGTCAATTGGGGTGGGTAGGTTTGTACAAGGAACGCAAGGAGAAGACTGGAAGGCTGAAGCACATTCCTGGAGGCCCTGGAGTGTGAGATCTGGTGCTGAACACTTGGTTCTTTAGACAAACGTGTGTTCCAGGACCTTTAAGGTGACATCCAGGACCCTTGCCCTGAGATACGGCAGCCCCTGGGGTGTGAGCTGCCAGGTGAGCGACAGCTCCCGAGGGGCCCAGGGAAGCAGCGGTGCCCTGGTGAGATCTAAATGAGATGAGAAAGATTGTCTTAATTAACATCAGAATCCTGTTAATTAGAAGCCTCTCTGCATTACAAAGGGCTCCAGTGACCAGACCAAGCCCTGGCTGCACTCGGAGGCAGCAGCGGTACAAGCAGGTCAGGGATGGATCACACCCAGCCTTTTTGGGGGGCAGAGGCTGTCAAATGTCACAGTGTCAAAAACACAGCTGGAGGGGTTGGGAGAGCCCGCAGATGGGGAAACTGAGGCACGAGGAGAAGCACGGCATCAGGAGAATGTGCTGCAGAGCCTCTGCATCCCCCAGCTCCTGGGCTGTGCTGCAGGTACCCCACGACCCTGAAATCAGCCCTGTGGAGGGCTCCGGAGGATCCTTCTCTTGCTCCCAGCAGAAGCGGAACAGCTCTGGGGTCACGGAGGTGAAGGAGCCGGGCTCTGTCTGAGGGTCCTTGTAGGAAGGAGAGCCTCGTCCTATTGAAGGCTGACAGAACAAACTTCAGTTTATGCCCCCGGCAGTTTTTTACAGCTCAGCTATTCCATTTAGGGCTTGGGAGCCAGTGGAAGGAAGCTCGGATCGCTTCACTGACCACCCATAACATCTAGCCAGTACATTAACTGCCCTGCTGCCCTGATCTGATGTGGTTTTACAGACAATAGCTACTGGCTATTTAGGCAATGTATAAATTAACATATTCTGCACAAACTAGGAGCATATTTAAATTAAAGGAGAGTGCCCTTTATTTGTCAATCACTCCAACATCCATATTTTTACATTCCTTTAAAAAGACGATTTCGGCCTTCTTCATCCCACCTCAAACCATTTTCCTTCACTGGGGGAAAACATGGTTTGATTGCTCAAGTGTTGCTTGGCCCCCCCTTCCTCTGCCTCTTTCTTTTAATTAAAACAATCCCAATCTGCTCTCCCGGAATTTCTTTCCAGTCCGGCTCAGTAACTTGTGACCTTCGAGTCAGAGCACCTTCATTGCTGCCCAGGCTGGAGTCTGCTTGGAACAAGGGGTCAGAGATGCAGCGATAAAGGAATCGCCTCTTGAAGGAACCACCAGAATATGAGTGCATGGCAGCGTTTGGATGGCCTCAGCTGCACCTTGTCCAGAGGAGATTGCCAGGGCTGATGCAGCAGCAAACTTCATCTGTTGCTATCCTGGTTTTGATGTGTGACACTACCGTAAAGCAAGAAACGGGCATTGGAGATGTATCGAACCGATGGGTTGGACAAAGTGGTGTTCAAAGAGGGAAAAAATGATTTTAAGGACTACATAATGCTGGTGCAAAAGCCAAAGAGGACTTTTCCACTCTGCATTTCCAAGAATCTCAGGGTTTCCTGGAGCTCAGCAGCTCTTGTTGATGGGTATTGTGATAGCTCAGCAAATTATCAAAGGACTTTGCTCTTGATGGCAGCTGTCAACACTAAAGCACCTTTCCCTGCTGGATGCTGTGATCAGGCAGCAGTGAGATGCCTGATGCAGGACAATGCTATTTGAATATTTGAACTCCATCTCAGTTATTTTCCTGTCTAGAGAAAACATAAATTAAAGGAGAAAAATACAAAACAACCCCTGTCCTGAAACCTTCCAAACCACTGCATCCCAGCTTTCTCCTGTCTCCCGTCCCCCAGCGCTGATAGAACAGAAAATACATCACAGATCAATGCCCACTCGGCAGTTTTCCCTCCCTTTGCCTGTCAGTCAGATGCCGACACCTCGCTCTTTCCTGGCAAACCAGGGCCAATGTGCTTATTTAAGACCAAAATCAGCATCGATCAGGGTCTGTCACTCATTCTCCCGGAAAAAAGCACTGGGATGGGGAGGGTTTGGAGTGGGGGACGGTAATGGACACACGCTCCAATGAGCTTGCAGCCATTTCACTAGATGCCCTCAGGCTGGAATTCTTTTTATTATTATTATTATCATCTAGAAAATAAACATTTTGTTTGTTAAGAAACTGTATTTAAAGTGCTGAAATGGAGCTTTCCTTAGCACTGAGCGGCCTTTCCCGTAACTCGCTGCTGTCAGGCTGCTTTGGAGGGGATTTTGGAGGATGCAGCTTGGTGCTGAGCCCGGTGCCAGAGGAGCTGCTCCCACAGGATCTTGGCTTCATGGGGTGCCCAGGCAGCAGAGAGATGCACAGTCCAACAGCATCATGGTGCTGCGCAAGACCTGGCTGTTAATAACGTGCCCGAGAGGTGTGAATGCTGCGGTGTACGAGAGGCTCCAAATGAGTAACACCACGTGAAGGGAAAACCACCCCGACTGCCCTCAAACCTGAGCTGCCTCCTCCCGCTCCCTTCCTCCCCCCACCTGCCTTTCGTTTTCCCTCATGCATGGAAGGTATTAATTACCCAGCTCACTTTAATGGCTCGCAGGAAGTGCCCTGCAGCAATCCCAGTGCGGAGCGAGCTTTGCCCGGTGCGAAGCTGCCAGGGGATGAGGTGTTTCTTAATGGCCCTGTGGAAGGGATCCCATTCTTCTGAGCCCTCCGAATATCTCTTTTACCTCTGGTGTCCGGCTGAAGCAGGTCCTGTGCCCTCGGGGTGGCTGCACAGGGTTTGTTAAGCTCTGGGACAGGCAAATCTCAGCCTCTCGCCTCCCCATAATAAGGATGGCCGCTCGCTCCCACTCACTGACTTACTACTTGCTGCCACTGAGCTGTGCCTAACCTTGCTAACCTGTGGGGCAGAGCCAGGGGAGCAGGATCAGGTATCTGACCCCTGGCTGCGGGAGAGCAGAGAGGAGACGCATCCTGCCCTGGGATTCCTAAACCCCAAAGATCCCAGACAGCGGATCCCTTCTTCCCGCACGGACCTGGATCCAGTGCCGGGGATCCTGTGGGAAGAAAGGTGACAAAACCCCCTTCTCCCAGGAGCAGAGTTTATTTATCGGCCATTTCCTGGCCAAGGGTTGGAGTCTTGGCTCTGCCCTTCCGTCTCGCTGCACCGGCAGCTCCATCCTTGCTTTTGTACGTGGAAAACCAAGCGCCGTTCCCTGCAAAGCCGATTACCTGGTGCCCGCGGTGCGGGACCTGCCGAGGCAGCAGGGCTGAGCGCACGGGAACGGAGCAGCGAGGCACGGGAGCAGAAGGGCATTAATCACCTTGCTGCGATCAGGGGCTCACTGAGCACAGGCTGCCTCGGGGCCTTTCTGCTCCCTCCCAGTGCCCCACTTTGCTCTCAACCCGGCGCATGAGCCCTCGGTCCAGGGAGCAGCTTTGCGTTCCCCGCACCGGCTCCAGCTCCTTCCCACCGCCTGCTAATTGCTACTGGAGGATGTGTTGCCACAGTGGGAATGGATGTTTCTTAATTGCTGTTAGTGCTTTGCTGCACAGGAGAGCAGTAAAAGCAGAGTGTGCCTCCCGTGTTGCTCCAGCTCCCGGCTGTAAGTCACTTTTCTGGGGCTGAAACTTTAGCTCAAGCTTTGGGAACAGAGCCTTTGTTCCGTTCCTCATGGAGGATGGAGGCGGTGGCAAGGGCCAGAGGCTGAGGATGGGCCAAGGAAGCAGAAAGCGGGAGCACAGCAGCACAATGCACCCCCAAGGGAGAGGGCAGCCCAAGCCACGTTGTCCTGAAGAAGAGCACCTGAGAAAGTCAAGTGCCAGAATACCCAGAGATGCTTTATTTTTCCATCTTGAAGAGCATAAGTTTATTCACTTGGAGCCATCCTTTCACTGCATGGAGATGGATGTGTCCGCACATGTTATTTTAACTTTGTGGCTCTCCCATCCGTACACAAAACAGCCCAGGGAGCCGGAGCTGATTCATCTGTTTGCCATGGAAGATGGATCAGTTAGCAAATTATTTTATTGACCCGCAGCTCTGCTCAAGGTCATTTGTTTCGGTGGACAAGGCAGCATGCCTGGCATGGCAAACAGGGCTGAGGAGGGAACCTCCATATGTGAGAGGCATTTCCAAGCCCCTGGGAAGTTGGCCTTATTGAGAAACCTTCAGCATCACTCTGGACCCCTCTCAGCCCGGCTGTGCTCATCGGATAAGCTCAGCATTTGGTCTGTAATGCTGCAGCTTTCTCAGTTGTCTCCAGGCTTTGAGCCCTGGCTGCTGCTGGGAAAGCAAATCCCTTCTTCTTCACCAAAATGTGGCTCAAAAATCTTTTTGCTTTGTTCTTGAAGGACAATGAAAATAGTTTCTGATGAGGAAGGGAGGAAATGGAATCAAGCAGCTGAGTCCTCAGCCAAAATTAACTCAGGTCAGTAGCCCTTAGGGATGAGACATGCACAAAAACACTATGGAAAAGCTGGACCCTTCTCAGGCTGTTGATCTGCACCTAAAACCAGGCAGCGCGAAGAACACAGATTTCCTCATAGCCTGGGGTGCCTGGGGGGTTTCTCTGCAGGGAGAAGGTTTCCTGAGCATCTCTGCTGCTCCGTGTCCCTGTGAGGTCCCACCAGTGTGCAGAGACCCCCAGCTGCTCCAGCACATCTCCTCCTTGGCTCCTGCATTCAGTGTCCTGCTGCCCGGAGCCATCCACTGCTCCAGAGCATCTCTGCTTTTTGCTGTCCTCTCCGAGCCTCCTGTTGAACTGGGCCCTTGCAAACCTTCATCGACTGAGCCTAAACATTTATTAATTGATGGCTGCAGGGGTACCACAGGCTTCTGCTTGCATTCGAGGTAGATGAGATATCCACAGAGTATCCTCGCATGAACTCCATCGCTGCATCTCCACCTACATTGTTCTGCATCTGCTGCTCTTGCTGCTGAAGCAGCTTTTAGCCAAAGACATATGGGATTCATTAACAGGGATTTGCTCTTTTGCAGGGCCCAATCTTAGGAAGAACTGGCTGATTTCAACTCATAGTTAAATATCTCCAGCCTACATAAAACTGGGTGCAGAAGCAGGGACTGGAGAGCCAGCCATCGGCACACATGCTGACATCAAGCTTGGGATGAATGCGGATGAGGTTGCATCCACAATGGACACAGACCAGATTAACTGTAGCAAAGTCACTGGTGTTTTCTTTTGCCCAACTTGATGCTGAGGCCTTCCTATGGTGAGGGTCTGCTTGGATGAGGGGAAAGGAGCTGGGAGGAGCGTCTGGGCTGCAAGAAAATGATCCTGATCAAAAGTACCTGTGCAGTACCTCTGCCCCTCACTTCTGCCCCAGGAAATGGACTGAAACTGAAGCCGGGCTTTCTCCATCTGCAGCCACACCCTGGTCCTCACACTTCTTTTTTCAACCTTACAAATGTGCCAGATTGAAAACATTGAAGGAAAGAACCAAGCGGGGATGCGGCACATCCCTTTGTGCGTGGCTTCCTCTGAATCCCTGTTAAGTTCCTGTACATGCTGACAGTTTTACAATTTACATGACAGCTGGCTTGCTTGGAGGAGATCTCCGTTAATTAAAATAACACAAAGGGAAAGAAGTGAAATCGTGTCAGCGGATAATTAATTCGGAGCAGGGCACCAGGCTGCGCACCGCTCCCGCTAACGAAACTCTGCAGGAATTCACAGCTTCACAGAGCCCGGCCCTGCTGAGCCCCATCTTCCGCACCGGGCTGGTCCCCAGCCCTGCAGGACACACACTGGAGCGCCACCCTGCCATAGAATCATAGAATCGTGGAATGGTTTGGGTTGGAGGGACCTTAAAGCTCATCCAGCTCCAACCCCCGCCACGGGCAGGGACACCTTCCATTAGAGCAGGTAGAGCCAAGCTCCATCCAACCTGGCCTTGAGCACCGCAGGGATGGGGCACCCACAGCTTCTCTGGGCACCCTGTGCCAGCACTCAGCACCCTCACAGGGAAGAGCTTCTGCCTTAGATTTAATGTGAACTTCCCCTGTGTGAGTTTTAACCCATTACCCCTTGTCCTATCCCAACAGTCCCTGATGAAGAGATGCTACGCCCCGGGTGCCCGGTACTGCATCCCACAGAGGGCTGGGATTTGAATAAGTGCTTTCCCAAGGTGTCCAGGTCCCAGCGTCAGCCTTCCTGCCCTCCTCCTTGCTGGAGCTCTGCTCCTCCCAAAGGGATGCTTTCTGTTCCTGCCACTTCACACTGAGCCACATCCATCCCTCATCCCACATGCAAAGGCTGTGGGAAGGCATCTCATCCCACTGCCACCTCCTCTGCTCGATGCCAGAGCTCGATGCAAGCAGACGGTGGGGACCACAGCCGGCAGCCAGCAGAGCCGAGGCCAAATCATTGCTGGCACAGCGGGGCGGGTTATCTCCCTGCTCCAGCCCCGCTCAGCCGGGGAGGCCATCAGAAGCTGATCCAGAGGCAGCCGCACTGCTGGAGATGAGCTCTGTCCCTCTTGGCTGAGTGGTTGAGTCCCTCCAATGCCCCTCCAGCAGGATGGGAATTATGTGAGAGGTGGGGAGTGGGTGTGCGAGGGGAAGGAAGATGGGAAAAGGGGGTTCAGGGAGCCAAGGGGACAGGAAGGGGCTCCTGCAGGGAGTAACAGGATTTAATGGGACTGAGGGAAGCAGAGCCAGCCAAACCCTTGGGGGCTGGCTGCGGCCTAGGGGGCTGGCTGGGCGCAGGCTGTGCCCCCATCATCATGCCCAGCTTCCCTCCTTGCCACCCGGTGGCACTGATGCTGTGTCCCTGGGCAGGGGGGACAGTGTCTGCCGCCAGTGTCCTCCACAAGACGGGCCACCCAGCAGCTCGCTGTTGAAGTTGTGCTTAGTTAACTATTCTGCAGCTCGCTCGCACTGCTTTAGTGTGCTGATCAGGCGAGGCGGAGATGGGGAAAGGGGAAAAAAACACAGAAAGGAAAGAGAAAGAGCAGCCCAGGGCTCCAAAGCAGCTGAGGTGTCAAAGACAGAGATTTAATGAATGTGCCTGCGGTTCACCTGAACAGATGAGCACAAGCTAGGAGGAGAGAAGGAAGAAAATGGAAAAAGAAAGGATCATTTTTCAGATTGGCAGCTCCCCTCCCAGACATCTTTTAACAAGAGAGGGGGAAAAAAGGCTTTAAAGGGCCAGCTGCTTCCCTTCACCGCAGCGGGAACCCGGGCACCCTGACACCCGTTGCAGGGGTTGGGCTGAATTGGTGCTGTGGGTCCTGGGCACTTGGCCCCCCTTGGGGACCAGCTGCTGCTCATGTTCTATAGGACCAGGGTGCGGCAGGGCCCGCAGCGAGAGGAGGCAAACCTGTCGGCTCATCCATCACCATGTGCCAGACCCGGTTTGATGGCAGCAATAAGTGTCTGCCTGCAGAATAAATCTGTGCGCTGAACATGTTAATAAGCAGAGGGGGGTTGCAATAGCCAGCCCCGGTCACTGGTGCTCCACCACGTCTGGAGCTGCCCTGGAATGCTGCTGGCACCCACATGGGTCCAGGCAGAGCACCCCTGGACCATCCCTGTCCCCCCCCCCACGCCATGCTGGGCCTGGGCTCCCCCTGCTCCCTCCCTGGGCCCTGCCTTGGGAAGTTGCATAAGGAGCTTCGGAGAGCTTCAGTTCTGGAGTTTCTCTGCAGTTTGAGGGAGAGGCTGCGTTCTGGGCAGCATCTTTCCTGTTCTCCTTTGTAACCATTTCCCAGGCATAAACCTATTCTCTCATCATGTCCAAGCAGTTGGCCATGAGTATTATCCAGTGTTTCTTTTTCAGATGCTGAAGGAACTAATGGAAGACAGTTGTATTTGATGCAATTGTGCTAAACACAGCATGTGATGTGTTGCAAGCCAGCAGCATCCTCTGCTCCTTCATCCAGAGGGAGAAAAAGAAAAAGTCCACGCAAGAATATCCCTTAGAAAAGCCCTGACCACAAAGGGGCAGCTGGCATGGGATAGGAAGCTGGGAATACCCTGTCGAAGCACAGGCAAGGAGCCACCATCAGCCCAGCAGGGTCCTCCTCCAAGGGCAGGGGGGGAGCTGGGGCTCTTCCCACAGACTGGCATGAACAGGAGACAGGCAGCATTTTGGGTGCTGGAGGCAGGCAGAGTCCTGCTCCTGCCGCATCCCCTGCCTGTCTCCAGAGCCATAACCAGCCCAAGCAGAACCGCTGTGCTGGAGGCATGGGAATACTGCCTGACCCTGGGAACCATGAGCAGCCACAGGTTGATGTGGAGGCAGCTGAGAGCAGCCTTGCTCCATGCTGCGCTCGGTGTCGTGGGGCCTTATGGGGCTCTTCTGCATGGATGTGATAAAAGCTGGTTATTCTGTATGGGAGCGAGCAGGTGTCTGGTTGAACACAGAACCCAGCAGAGCTGCATTAAAGCTGCACAACTGGCTCTGATGACTGAGCATCGCACCCCGGCTTGCAGGATAAATGACAAGAGAATCAGGGCTTAGCTTTCCCTGTGTCTCCTGCAGTTGCAGGCACAGGCACTGCTGGAAGAAGCTGCTTTAGACTGGTGCAGATGCTGCTCAGCCTTCACACAAGGACCAGCACCACTTCTCACTTGCACATCGCTCCTGAGCTCCATGGGCCTGTGGGAATTGGGCAGGAGGACTCCAAAATCAGAAGCCAGACCAGCATAGCACTGGTGTCCCTGTGGCTCCAGGCTGGGGACCTCATGGTCCCCCAAACCATCCTCCACTGCATGGCCAGCCCTTGCTCCCGTGCTGCGCCCGCACCGTGCGCGGCTGCTGCAATTAGGGCTATCTGGGTTTCTTCATAGCTGCAGGACAGCATTTTTGAAGGCAGGACTTTGATCTTATTTCCTAAGAGTTTCTTTTTGCCTTTCTTTTCATGTGTGTTTTCCCTGGGTTTTGTCTCATTACTCAGGTGAAGGCTGATGTTCCCCAAGGCGGCTGTGCCGGAGCTGCGGTCCCCATCTCACCCCCCGCTGCTGCCGGGACCCCAAGGCACAGGGATGGGGCATCATTTTGTCTTGGAGCAACTTTGTCCATAGGCCTCTCCTGGGCAGAGGCTGCCAATTACCCTCAACACGCCCAGCTCTGTCAGATCAGGTTCTTGTCAGTGAAAACACTGCGCTGGGATCCTTATTCCCCTCTCCCTTTCTGTCTGTTGCTTTTTTCTTGCTGTTTGTAATGACTTTGCCAAGGAGCCCTAACGGTGGAGAGAAGGGTGCTGCACATGGGTCCCTCAGCCCCTGAGTATGAAAATCAGGGATAAATAAGTAAATCTTATCCCCTGAACTGCAGCATTTCCCCTTAAAGCAGGCCCAGCCTTCTCACAGCTGTAATCCTCCCCAACACCCATCTCTGATTACAACTCCAGTGCTGAGTGAGCCGCAATCTTTGCCACCTCAGGGCCATTTATTATTATGATTATTACTATTATTTCCATTAAACCTTGTTTTCTCTAAATGACATAAAATAGGGGCAGAAAGAACAAAACTTGCTCTTTTTCATATGCACCTTAAAGGAAGAAACATTTTGCATGGAGGGGGGGGAAAAAAGTTAATAAATGGCCGAGCCCCAGCAGATGGGGGGGGGTAATTTGCATTTTTCAGATTAACATGCACGAGCGAAGATAGAAACGCACTTGCCCCGGGGAAATAATTTGAGAAATCTTTGCATATTTTATTTAAAAGCATGCTGCGTTAGGCAGGGTAATAATGCAGAGCGATGGTGATTAGGTGAGGCCTGGAGGGATCGCAGCCTGCGACCCTCCCTCCTCTCACCCTCCCTCCAAGCCCTCCTCAACCCCTTGGTCAAACACCCCTCTGAAAGTCACTTGGGGAGTTAGGGAATTGGTGGGTTTATCCCCAGGGATTTGGGGCAGAACCCATCGTGTGGTCCATGCGGCTCTGAGGGCCAGGAGGATGCTCCAGCCCCACGCATGTCCATCCTCCCTCTGCATTCAGTCACATCACAGGTGAGGTGCCTCCCAGGGGGCTCTGCAAATCCCATGGGGTTCACAGCATCCCACAGGGGTCTCAGCACCCCGATCCCACAAGCTGCTTGGGAAATTCCAGCCACGGAGTTTGCATCCTGCTTCTACAAGGGAAAGCATTTGAACCATCATCTCCTGTCTGAAGTCAGGTAGTAAACCAAGGCTCACCCCATAAAGTGCATCCCAGCCTGGGAACACTGCATGTGCGTGGCCTTTGTTGTGGGGGTTCGGGCAGCTTACAAAGAACTGGGGTGATGTCTCACGAGCTGCTTCCGCGGGTGCCAACAGACTGCTCCCCACGTCCAGAGATCCCCAACCTCTGGATCCAAAAGCACTTGCCAAAGGCGCTGTGTCTCCTGTCCCACGGCGAGAGGCTCACAGAGACACCACTGCACCGGTCCCTGGGGCTCCAGACCACCCTTTGGGTTCCTCCCTGCTAATTAATACCTCCCTCCACAAAAACCCAGGCAGATGGAGGCTCCCCTCATCCCACCCCTCCATAGAGCAGGAGCTGAGCCTCCGCAGGGTGACTGCTCCTACAGCTCCCATTAACACCGGTGGTGTGAGGCTGGGTTAAAACCTGCAGTGCACAACTCTGAAGATGAGAGTCCCCGCAGCTGTGCAGTTTAACAGGGTGATAATTGGGCACAGGGAAGGGAAGGAGCATACACAGGAGGTGCAGCAGGAATGGGGGCTTTTTGCACTGAGCCAGAGGCTTCTTCCTTGCTGCTGCAGCCCAGGGGTGTCTGCGTGGTGGATTGCTGCCCCGTGCTTTGCTCTTGCTGGATGGTGCAGATCCCATGGGGCACCGTTTCACAGGGGTTTGTCCCAATCCTGCTGGTGGAAAGGGAAACGGAAGGAGGAGCCCAGAGACTTGTCCTGAGCAAAGCTTTGTTTTCCTGTCCTGCTGATGCATGTCACGCCTGCAGACTCCTCTCAGCTCAGGGGTGCTGGGCTGGGGACCATGCAATGCTGGTGGGTGCAGCCAGGAGCTGAGCAGACCGCAGCAGCAAGGGCAGCAATGGGAGGAATGCTGCAATTCTACCTAAAATGGATAAAAGCAGGGCTATGATGCTGTTACAGTCCTGAAAATCTGAATCTCTTCCTTAATGCGGGCCTCTTCATTCCAACATTTAGAGCTCGAGGTTTTGTTTGTTTCAAGGTGCTGAGGTCTTGCAATCACGGAAGAAATCCTTCAGCTGGAGGCTGCAAGGAAGACAGCTCTGTGCAGGGCAAGGAAACGGCTTGGAACAGCTTCGGAGCCATCCGCAGCCCCTTGCTGCTCACCAGCAGCTTCTGCAGCCCCCAGATCCAGCTTCAACCATGGCAAAATCCCTCCTTCCTGGCAAAACCAGGCCCTTGGAAAGCTCCTGCCACTTCCCGGGCTTTGAAATGTGACCCAGAGCCCGGCTCTCGCCCTGTCTGCTCCCATTATTAATAAACGTTGAAGGGCTCCCTTCTGTCCTTAATGAGATTAGTGTGATTTTCATGCATTGCTGCAGGGCAGGGGACTGAAAAAGTGGCTGATCTGTAAACTAAAGGGTGCTAATCTATAGAGGGTGGGTCCCCCCTGCTCACAGCCTCAGGGGCTGGGTGAGAGTAATCAATTAAAGGAGGGGATTAGAGGTGCCGTGGTCACCTACTTTATTGAGGTCACTCTGACACCCCCCCAGCCCTGCACACCCTGTGCTGGGTCCACGCAGTCATTGAGGCTCTTCGAAGAAGAAATAAAAGCCTTAATCACCAGCCCCTGTTTACACGCTGGACCCAAAGGAGCAGTAAGGGAAAATCTGTTGTTAATATATTAATGGACACAATTTGCTTAGCGGGTCTGTCTGGGCTTTGTAAATTAATGCTAATTTAAAGCACAACCTCACTGTCTTGTTCTTTTTTTCTCTTTTCAACTTCATTCAAGCGCTTTCATTTTGCGAGGGGCTTGGGAAGGGAAAAAACACACGACTTGGCCAAATACACGATCGCTTTTGCTTTGGTTTCATAGAGGGTTTGAATGTGGATTAGGTAGGGAAGAGGGTGGTCTGGCTCAGGCTGTGTCAAAACCCAGTTCCAGTGCCCACGGCTGTGCATGGAAGAGACCTTCTCTGATTTTCCTCACCAGAAATACCTTGGATGGTTTTTGCAGGGGTTGAGTTGCTGCTGGTCATCATGGCACGCTCCTGGCATCTCTGTCCTTCCCTCTGGATCACAACCCTGTGCCTGAAAATGGCACAAGGCCCTGACCTGACCCAGCCCATCTTTGGGGAGAGGAGGGAGCTGTTTGTGTGCTGTGGGACTCAGGCACTGACGGTAATTAAATGCCTCGTCAAAGCGAGCAGGAGCCTCGCAGCATCCCAGGCCAGGCAGGGGCCGTGGCACGTGTGAGCCTTGGGGAGCAGGATGAGGCGCATCCCTCTCCTCTCTTCTAGCTTCCTTGTCATGGACACCCACGGCATTTCCCATTGTGGACAAGCCATGCCGTGACCACAGCCAGGGTGCAGGGCTTGCTCAGCGGTGCCAATCGGGTGACACCATTGTCACCCACAGGCACGGCTCGGTGGCATTGTGCTAACGCTCATCTGCACTGAGCGCCAGCAAGGAGCCGTTGGGATGTGTCACTGCCACCATAACGCATCCATCAACACCCCAAGAGCGGGTCCAATTCCCCCCTGCTTCCCAACGAGGACCCTCTGATGGTTTTCTCCTCACTTCCACGTTCGAAAGGGATGTCACTTTGGTTTTATCCAAGCTCTGTTCCTGTCTCTGTGATAGCTATGGTGGGCTGAAGGGATTAGCACTGTGCCGAGCAGGCATGGCACCTTGCTCCAGGAGATAACGTGGGAGCAGCAATGCAGGAGTGGAGGCTGGGGGAATAATTCCCTTCATTTCAAGACCACCTTTAGGGAGAGGAGAGGCCTGATGCCATGGGGAGAGGCGGCTCCTTTTGCTGGGCATTGTGGTCATCCAAACTCAGGCCCAGAGGAAGGAGCTTTTTCTTTCTCACATGCAGCATCAATGGCCTCACCGTGGGTGCCCACAGATGGGATGGGTAAGGAGCACGCCTGAGTGCAAGGTTTTGGTTGTGGGACATGGCTGGATCCTGCTCCTTGATTCCTCAGGCTGTTGCAATTATTCCCTGGGACCAGAGAGGCTGTTTGGGACACGGTGGCTCTTGGTCCACCTTCAGCATCTCTGCTGATCCCTATGGTTTGGCATCCTCAGTTGGTCTCAGCATCTCACTTCCAGCCTCCATGGGGTCCACACCAGCTCCCCCCCGGGATGGAGGGGATTCAACACCCTGGGGCTGCTCCTGCAGAAAGCCCCTTCTGGTGGGCTGGGAAGGGGGGGACACCACTAAACCCTCCCCTTGGCAGCGGGTTTAATCCTCGCAGGGCTGCATTGCCATGGGCGCTGGATTAGGGACCGTCCCAGCAGCGCTCCTTTGTCCTCCCTATTGTGGAGCATTTTGCTCGCCTCTGCTTTAAACCTTGTAACCGTTTTGCTGCCTTTTTAAAACCGGGTTGAATAGGGGGTGGGATGGAGCGGGGTGGCGGGGAGAGGAGCCGAGGCTTTGAGGTTGAAGAGAAGCATTCAGGCTGCAGCTGCCCCGTCTCAGCACATTCCCCGTGACCCCCACGGGCACCGCGGCGGCCACCGAGCATCATTGGCAACTTGGCCGCTCCGGGACAATCCACCTGCTTGCTCAGGACAGGCACTTTCATGCCTATTGGGATTAGAGACTTTAAGTGTCGTTCCAAATTGTGTGGATAAACAGTCTTGTGAAAACTTGTTATCGTGGAGAAAAGGCCCCCGCCACCACCCTCAGTCCCTGGCCTTTTGTTCAGGCAATTTTTATTGCCGGATTGGATTTGATGAGGTTTAAGGTTTATTCTTAGGACTCCATTGAAGAGCTGATCCTTTGTCTCCCAGCGTGGAGCGTGAAGAATATGAAACATAGGCAAAAATAAATCTGCTTTTCACACGCTTTCGCCCCTGGAACATGCAGGGACCACCAAATGCAGCTGAGAGCAGCAGCATCCCATCCCTCTGCCCTGGCCCCTGCCTCTACGGTGTCTGCTCCGGCCTCAGCAGGCTCTGCACCCTCTTCCTGAATCCCCTTGTCCCCCTTGGAGCAGGGCCAGACCCCGGGTGGCCATAGGGAACCATGGCCCAGTGCAGTGCAAACTGCAGGAGCCAGGCAATGGATGGTTTGATACGGATTTAGGTCCTGCAAGGAGCCCCAAATGCTGCAGTGTGGGGAGAGCATCCCTCCCTGCCCACCCCATCCGCAAATACCCAACTGGCAGGGCAGTCCTTTAGTTGCTTCATTTATCACCAGTGGCTTCAGGAGAGATTAATCAGCAGGGTAATTCCTCAGGAAAGGTTGCTCCAGGGCTGTCTTTCATTTGAGAGGAGCTCCCCATGAGTTTCACCTTTATTGCAGGGAACCTGCCCTGACACGCTCCACATGGCCACGGCCGCCCAAGCACCGGGGATGGGCCCATGCCCCAGGCTCTGTCCCCTTGGGGCTGCCGCTGAGCACCAGGTAAGGTTCATGGCCGGGACCTGAGTGGGTGAGTTCTGTGCAGCCTCCGGGGCAGTTTGGCAGCACGAGGAGGTGGTGGCAGGCGCCTGGCACGAGCTGAGGGGCTGTTTCAGGAGAGCCGGGTGCTGGGGCAGGATCTCATGCAAACCTCGGGGGATTGGGCTGGTTCCAAGCAAAGAAAGTACCGCAGGGCGTGCAAAACTCGCCCGGAGCTGAACCGGGGCAGGGCTGGCGTGGGGGAGCGTGGGCAGTTTGCAGCGATACCTCTCCCAGTGGTTCCCACCATGTACCATGTCCAGCAGAGGAGGAGGGTGATGAAGGCTGTGCCTTCAGGAGGCAGGAGTTAGCTGCACTGGATGCCCAAGCCAGTGCTGCAGGCTCAGGACAGTCGTTGTCACACTGTCCCGGCAGGGGCAGGGTTGGCATCGTGCTGCTGTGGGTTGGTGAGCCTGTCCCCCATCGCTTCCCACTTTGCATCTGGCAAGATGATTCCCGAGATACCCAGTGATGTTCGAGCTCCTCCTGTTTGGATAAAGTGTCTGTAATTACACGCATGCCTAATGTGAATTATTTCCACTGCACAATCTCGGTGCCTTGGACCCTACTGAGCAACCTGGCAGGAGACTCCCTTGTCAATGGGGAGGAGCTGGGGGATGGCACTTCTGCCCCTTGGCTGGATAATCAGCATGGCCATGGGGAGATATCCACAGGGTCATTCCCGGCACCCAGAGAATGTCTTCCCTGGGCTCTATCAGGTTCCCAAACACATTTTAGGTGTCTGATGCCATAAGGAGATACAGGGAGGGGTATTTCTACATCTACTCTTAGACCTGCCATGGTCATCCCCATTTTGAACCTGGGAGGGTGTGAGAAGTTAATTGCTGTGCCCAAGGCCTCATTCATAGCTGCAGAGACAATGGACACTGTCCCCAAAGTGATGTGGCTGTCACATAATGTGAGGCTGGTGGAGAAGGTGCAGAGTGAGCTCCCTTGGCCCATGCTTGGGAAGATGTCAAACGCGATTCTCGTCATGGTCCCTTCTGGCCCTGCAGTCAAGGGGCTCAGAGCTGCCCTTGGCGCAGGAACAAGAACTGCTCCATCAAACGTTCAAGGTTTCAAACCTTGGTTTTCTTCCAGCGTGCAAACAAAGAAGTTTTCCATGGCAAGAAATATCCCCCAAAGAGCGGTGCGGCCACAGGCAGCAGGGCCCCCCCGCTGCAGGCAGGCTGGTTTGGGGTGCACCCCGCTTCCCAGCAGGTCAGCATGTCCCAGCAAGGAGCATGCTGAGCCCCAAGACCCCATCCCCTCCCCGCGGCCCATCCTGCTCCCCCCAGTGCCCCATCCCTGTGCTCCGGCAGGTCCCTGCCTGCCTGCAGCCTGCGCTGCTGGGCACTGTCTCTGCGTGGTGGT
>JANRGW010001900.1:24677-69849 GCA_024733675.1 Psilopsiagon aymara | reverse complement strand
TCAGCCTGGAGAAGAGAAGGCTGCGTGGAGACCTCATAGCAGCCTTCCAGTATCTGAAGGGGGCTATAGGGATGCTGTGGAGGGACTCTTTCTTAAGAAGTGTAGTAATGGGACAAGAGGTAATGTGTTCAAACTTAAACAGGGGAAATTTAGATTGGATATGACGAGGAAGATTCTTTACTGTGAGGGTGGTGAGGCACTGGAATGGGTTGCCCGAGGAAGCTATGAATGTTCCATCCCTGACGCTGTTGAAGGCCAGGCTGAACAGAGCCTTGGGTGACATAGTTTAGTGTGAGGTTTCCCTGCCTATGGCAGGAGGGTTGGAGCTAGATGATCTTCAGGTCCTTTCCAACCCTATTGTATGATTCTATGGTAATTCATATCCCTGAATGTTGTAATACGTAAGTTTAACATCAAGAAGTATCATAAATTCCTGGACATGGTGGAAGACCATGTAATTTTCTTTGTGTTTCAGCTGCCAAGGAAAATTATTCCTCAGCTATGCAACCTGTTCAACTAGGGGGTCCAAATTGTGTTGTGCAGGCATTTATAGGAAACTTCTGCTGGTTCTTTGACTCCTTCAACTAGGATGCTATTTTGTGGTAACTCTTCAAAGGTATTATTCCCATTTTATTTTTTCAGATTGAGTATTTTAGGTTAAATTTATTGAGGAAAGCAAAATGAGCAAGAAATACCCTAGATTACACGAGCAAAAGAATGTGAAGAACAATCACTGAATGAGAAATATCGCTTTAAGAAAAAAATAAAATATATTAAATAACTGCATTGATTTGTTTTGCAAAAAAACCCTACTGCCTCAATGTACTACAACTAAGGTTTTTCTAAGAATACATGAGGAATAGGATACTAGCTGGGTATCTTCAGAACAGTTTAGTTGTTTTCTTTGAAAGTGAATTATATTAAACTGGAATAAAAGCACTCATATAAATGCTAAATTAGGTACATCTGGATGCATATATTTACAGACACTTAATGGGACAATATAACAGAATACGTATTTTCTGGATAACTACTGATAGACATTAAAATTAATATGCCATATATCAACTAATCATCGCACTTGATGTTAGGAATATTTTAAAACCACAAATTTTCAAACTTAGTGGATATCACAACATCCCTTTAAGTCTAGTTACATCCTTTTACTATTGAAATGGTTACTTGGAACAGACATTGAGATCTGAAGTGATTGGTAAATGCTCATGGTGTAATAGGATGAAGAGGATAAAGATAGGATAAACAGGATAAAGAACAGAATTGCAAAAGTTCTTGACCACACCTTGGGTGGTCATTTTACTTTATACAGTGAGCCAGGCAAATAGTAGACAGGCTTGAAAAGAGCACCATACAAGGGTTATTCTCTAATACAGTCGTGTTAGGATAGTGACTGCAACCTTCGATTGGGGTAAATCCATTCTTCCCCTTTCAGAGCAGAGGGAGAGTTAAGCACATTAAAAAATTGATTGGTTGTCTCTGAAGTACACACTGCTGAGGGACATAGAAACCTTAGGAGGATTTCTCTCTTGTTTTAAGAGAGAGATAGTGTTTCTGGCATACATGTTTAGTATGAAAAGCATACTTGCAATTCTGGTGTCATTGTATGCTGTAATTTAAGGACTAAACCCATCTTTTTCAATAGCGTTATCTCCTTCTGTGAAAGAGCTACTGATGCAGCATATCCAGATTAAGATTGATTAACAGTTCTGTGAATTTTGCCCAGCAGCTATAATCGTTGGTTGCCTTAGCAACTTGCGTAGATTAAATCATAAGCTAAAATCCAACGGGCTCAATTAAAAATTCTTGTTGAAATTCAAATTCTTTTGAGGATGAAATGACATGTGATTCAATATGCACTTGAGAATTCTCGGGGTTGGCTCCTTTTTCTTCAGTGTCATTTATTGGAAATGAAACATTAATATAACATTTAAGAAGTATTTGTCTATTGCAATTTACTAGTGGTGCTGATACATTAGGAATAATGAAGCTTTGTGGTTTTGTTACGTATACACGCACAGGCTAAACTTTATCTTGCTGAAAGCAGAATCTGATTTACAGCATTCACTGAGCTATTTTTCCTGTGTTTAATAGTGACCAGAATTTATGCCAGCATTGGTCCGAGCATTATTTGTTAATGCATTTTTTATTTATTATGCTATGGCTTTAATTTTGAAATGTGCTCCTAAGGGACTTTGGCTTGAATGCTGAAGCTACCCGCTGTCCAGTTTGTGGCTGCAGAGCAGAGCCAAGGTTGCCTGTTCTGTTCCTCCAGCTCTAGTTTGGATGTTTCCAGCAATAGCTGGACAAATACCATGGCTTATTCACTTCTTTTTGGCCATACTGGTCATTCTGCTACTGATTTCCTTGAAACTGTGTTGTCTTTCAGCTCTTCTAACTCTTTTTCTAGCCTCCAGATGACCCTTTCTTTGGGCAGATGTGCTTTTCCTGTAATGCTGTGGAAGGAAGTCTTGTTTATTGCCCATCAGCCTTTCTCAGAAATGTCTTTGCCTCACAAAATGACCTTCAGGTATTCTGATATGGTGCCAAAAAGTAGCAATGCCAAACCATTAAGATGTTGATGTTAACCTTGCACAACCCTTGCCTTTTTCTCTCCCCCTTGAACAAAAGGAGAGATTAGTACATTAGTGCTTTCAACCTTCATTTGCCCTAATGAGAAGTTTTGTTCTCTTCTTATCTTCCATTACAGTGTCCCAGGTCCTATCAAAGGTAGACTATCTGTTCATGCACTAAGTGCATTTCACCCCACAGAAGGGAATTCAGAGCCCATTTTAAGCAACATTTTTGTGTTTTCTTACTTTAATCTTCCTTAAAGAGTTACCAGCACTTTTTCCCCAATATATGGTGCTGATCTCCTTTATAGACAAGATGAAACAATGAAGACGTGAGAAAATAAGGTGCTTCTTTTGAAAGAATTAAATAAAAAGCAATAGAATGAAAGATAAATGAGACTGTATCCTTCCAGACCCCGAGACAATAACAGTGTTTACCACTTACAGTGACAACAGAGGAAGCCACCCCTTGCATTTTCTGATTAAGTTGCTCTATTTCATTTTTGGATTTTGGTGCGTGTGCTACATGTTAGAAAGATAAAGGCAAGATTCTAAGCAGCTATTCTGAAATTATCTCAATTGCACTGAATACTGGCGAATATCATAGATAGAAACCCTAATAATCAGAGAAAGGAAAGTTGATATAAATTTAATACATTGTAAAGATAAAATGCCATCATTTGGCAGCAGAATATAAAGACAAACCTAAACTCCTTTGGGCCCTCTGTCAGCAAGAAATCTTTGCAGCTATATTTTAGTCCAAAAATTATTCCTTGAAACCTTTTTAATAATTCCAGCAGTTATAACAAATTATGTTGAATTACACAGTAGGTCTAAAGCATGATCCTAGATGCCTGAAAATTCTGAATCTAGTTTAGGACTTAAAGAGTAGCTCTGGGAGAAAAAAGTATGGAATAAAGTATAGCAATTAAAGTGTAGTAGGATAAAAAAGAAGCCTAGTTATTTCACATGCTCTATGCTAAAACCTTTGTATATGTTCTGGCTGGGGGAGAGAAACTTTATCATTAAAAACTAATTAATGAATATTTAATTTATTAATTTAGTTAATAAGATTTAATGACAGTGGAAGTTCTGCTACCAGTTTTTCTGGAAGGTACTTCCTCGCTCTTCAGTGTCAGTTTGATAGCCAACATGTACTTGCAATTTGAGAAACTCAATGGTTTTGTTTTATTTGATATTTATGATGGGTTTTGCAATTCCAGCACAGAAATAATGTGCAGAAGTGCCTCCAATAACTACACTGAAATGTAGCTTTGCTAAACTTTGCTGCCGGGGTTAATGAGAAATCTGTTCTCTTGCTGCATTTACTTACAGAGCTATTCTGTAGCTTTACACCATTCTCAGATGAGTTTCTTTCATGTGAAACTCTTCATTCTGAAATCACAAGTGTAAAGCTCATGCTAGCTTCATCTGTGCTCTACCTCCCTTTCTTTTGCAGCAAATTAGTAATTTCAGTTACTAATTTATAATGAATCAACTGGGAGTAGGCCAGAGGGAAACTGACGCAATGAGTGAAGGGCTCTCCTTTGGTTTTCTTATCCTAAAATAAAAAAGGCTAAAGGGATGAGGGGGGGGGTTTACAAGAACATACATAAATTCATTTGTAAATTGAAACAGATTTCTATGCAGTTATGCATTATGTCTTTTAGATGTAATGAATAGTAGAAAATCTTGCTTTTCCTTCATTATACCTACCCATAAGGCAGTTTCAGCCTGCCTACTTTGAAAGGCTCTATAGAGATCAGTATTACCATTGTCTTCCGATTTGGTGAAACAAAGGCATAGATTGGCACAGAGCAACAGTTTCATGGCTGAGCCAGCAGCGGTTTCCTGGGTCCCTTCCAGTGCCCTAGCAGTTCTTTCCCATCACCAATATTCACCGTTGTGCATAACAAAAGGATTGTTTTCTTCTCTAGTAAAATGCTTGCAAAAAATCAGAGATGCTTTAACAGGACAGCAGGAATTCAGACATGATGGGTGAGTGCTGAAGGACTCATTACCAGATGCTGATGAAAACTCATCTATCCTAGCAATAGGGATTACATATTGTCAAAGTGCCTGGTTTAGAACTTTGTAATTTGCAAGGCAGACAGTTATAAAATAACACCTACAAAGTATGTGCATTCTTTTAATGCAATGGTGATGTGATGGTCTGTAACACTAAATATTTTCCACTGTGCATGAGGATTTAAATGAGGCAGACTGATGAATTACCCAGTTCTTCACAAGTAGTTGAGTAATGGTCATCCAAATTATAGCAGAATATATAACTAGCTGAAGTAGAGCCAAGTAGTTTTTCATCTGTGTTCTGTTCTGCAAACCTGTAAGAAAACCCCTGGTAATTGAAATAAACATCATTTAAGAACTTGTGTGTAAACTGTAAAATCTATTGGCCAGGCCCTGGTAAGGTGTGCTGATGGAGAGAGATTGCTCTTTAAGACAGCTCTCAATGAGAAAGGTGTTAGGAGCAGAAGAAAACGGGTTTGCGTCATACTGTGGACTTTAACAGATTGCTTTCCAGCTGCCTAGCACTAGCAGAGCAAATGCTGGCATGTAACATGTAGTGTAGATGGATACATACCACACTGCCTGGCAAATGTAGATCAAATAATTGTTATCAGAAAGGCAGAAACATGATTTTGGCCTTTAAAGCAAGGAGGTAAATGAGGAGTTAAATTTAGTTTTTCCCTAGGCTGACCTAAAAGATTAGTTCAGTGAATTTTCTACATTTTCTATATCCTGTCTTGCTACAGTTTTTTAGATATACATTGAAAACACAAAATCTTTCAGTAAAATTACTTATTCAAAGGAAAATAGTTGAGGTTGGATACTTGCTTTCAGTTCTGTTCACAGAATTGGATCAGGCTGACACATATTTTTCCTGTCAAATCTTTCTCTGATTTCTGCAATTAATATATAACTTCTAGCATTAATGCATAATAAATTCCTGGCTCTTGCATCTTTCAGATCAAGTTTGCATTTTAATGCTAAAATTGGCGTGTGAGTCAATAAAGTGCAGTGGCATCCAACTTAACTATTTCACTGCCTTCTGTAGATGCTCCTATTGAAATATTTCAAGCATTAAAATAACACAAATCAATGCTAATAACCTTCATTAAGATATCTTTAATATATCCTTAAAGGTAATGTGCAACATCATGAAGTCTGACATAGCAGAAAAATGTAGTCTGAAGTCTTGATGCTGCAGTAAATTTACTTATTCTAAGTGCGTGTGTGAAATGAATATTAATGTTGGAAATATATTTAGCATTGGCAAGTTTTACTTTTCCTTCCTTGCAGATACATGAGGAAGCTCTGAGGATATTATTCAGCTTAGTGAGGAAAAAAAAATCTTATGAAACTTTAAAATAATACATTTAGGAATGGTAGTCAGGCAGTGCATTAATCTTTACAAGGGTTATCTGTCCCTGGTGGAAGACTCATGATAAGGTGCCATCCTTTTAAATCTCCTGGAACTGTGCAGACAAGAAGGATGGTGAATGTTTAAACCTCTAAGTTTATGTAGAACTTCAATTCCTAAACATTGTGACTGAGGACAACTTCAAATAGGTCTATTCCTGGGTATTGTCAAGCAGTATCTTCAATAATGTGATTACACTTGCAGCCAGAGACTCTGATTCAGAAATCAAATATACTGTCTGAAACAAACTGTAGGCATGACTTGCTTTAGTAATAAGGAAAGGGTTATGTTGGCTGGCCCTGCTATAATATGAACAATTGTCCCCCATCATTAACTCTATTAATTCAGAGCATCCCTATGAGGGCACCTGAGTTCATCTGTTGTGCCTCTCTCTTCTTTAATCCTCTTTCATTAGGGTCACAGGTAGCATATTAGCTGTGAGAAACACAATTTGTAGCTTTCTGCACTGATAGGTTGAGGTGTATTAATTCTCTGACAAACCCACCCATGCAAAACAAAGTTGTTACAAATGTGCAGACTGGGCTGTCTTAGATTACATATCTGAAATTGTCAGTGTCCCTCCATGCTTTTACTTATTTATTTTTCATTTATAATGTCTTTCTGCTTGGTACAAATTGGACACAGTGTCATTCCTTTCAGGTTGTTCTTGCGGCCTTTATTCTCCAATTAACTCAAGCACAGATCCCTCACAACAGCTGGCAGAAGATTATCCAGCTTGTCTTTTTTTTTTTCCCCAGACTCCTTTGCCTGTACTTCCAGCCTATAAGATTTAACCAATAATTTATTTTGTGAAATAAAAATTAGGCAACTTTCTGAAATGTCACAAAGCATCTACAAGCTAAGTTTAAGGAAAAAAAAAATCAATACCGTATCCATAGTTCATTAAAAATCTGTCACTCTTCAAGCATTTTCTAAGCACCTCATTCAACCTCAGAGGCTTTCAGTCTGAGATAACTTCTTATGCCTGTGATGCAGGAACCAGAGAGAGTTTTGCTTCAGCATTTCTTCATCGTGGCATAAAGGATTAATCCAAAAGGAAAAGGTGACGGAACATTCATTTGTTGTGGTGGTACATTTTGATTATTGACTGCATAGAATATATTCTCCTATCAAAAGGAAATGCTCTCTAAAGTAGAATATGTGAAAATATAGGAATTAAAACACAACTGACCTCTCCTGTAATACCTGAGATAAAGCAAAAAAGCTGACAGAAAAGAAGACCCCTCCCAAAATCTCTCATCATGACACCAAATCAGCCAGAAATAAGTTAAACACTTAAATTTTGTACCTGCTAAATGCATATTAATATTCTAAAAAACTTTCAGTATAGAGATTTCTCTACTAATCTGCCTGAATCACACATACATTGGTACAGCACCACGTAGGAAAAGAAACCAGTTTTACCAATTTTGGCACCGCTTCCAAAGAAAGAAGTGTCAGTTTAGTATGTTACAGTGGCCTTGTTACAGGCACATTTCCTGATGTCTCCCTCCTGTAAAAACTCTTCATTATTTGGGAAGGTCAGTACCTCCTGCTCTGCAGTGCTGTTCAAACACTATGGTAGAGCTGCCACTCAGAGATGAGACTGGGAAAATTGCCATGTCCAGAGAGCTGCTACTTCTTTTCTGTTGTTGTCAGTTTTGTTTCTGAAAGGAGAAACCAGAATAGCTCTTATTTGGCTCAAATTAGTCTGTGCCTGGGTATCTTTACAGTTACGTTCTCTGTGTAAAAATGATCTCAGTATTACGTAGTGTAGATGGAGATTTTAAGTTGTAGCTGCAGTGTTTGTAAATCCTTGCAAAACTATTAGCTATCCTAAATCACAATTTACCCGTAGACCAAGATTCTTTGAGGTGCTGTTGCTCCCTGAATAAACAAATCCTGTTCTGCTTCAAAGGAGTTAACTCCTTTCTGATGCTATGCGGTGCAGTATATTCTTCCTAATTGCCAGTTTGGGGCCTGATGTGCATCATCCCTAAAAATCCATCGACACCTATGAGCTTCACTCCAAATCCCTGTCTCCTACCAATACAAAGCTCCCAGGATTTCTGAGTGTGATTCATCACTTCTCACGTAATCTCAGACTAGCCAACACATAGAACCAGCAACAGAATGTGCTTGCTTTTTGCCACTGACTACCATGGGACCTGTGATGTCAAGCTTGGACTGAGATGCGTAACTTTTAGATGTCTAAAAGCCAGTCAAATCGTGCCTTGATATAGCATTTGTAAACATCCTGTACTACTAAACAGAAAATGTACACTTATTATTTTTTTTCATGAGTTGACAGACAGGAATACGTAGTTATATCCCTGCTGTATAGTTGATTGTTATAGTTAATAATAACGCTCAGAAGAACATTTGATTTAATAAGATTGGTGACATGAAAAGACATCATAGTCTCAGTATACTTTTTTGACTCTTATTTCCAATGGCTTTCTAAAAGGTTGGATTGAAAATATTTGGGTTTGTGCTGTAGACACAGATGCTTAGTTAAGTCAAGAAAGGCATAAGGTCATCTCAGTATACTTTAAATATATGCAAAGTTTACGTTCACACCATGGAGCTGTGCACTCCTACGCACATCCTCTTCAACAACTTTCTTTGGAATTCTGCTGGAAGCAGCTAGGACTGGGTAGCAGAATAACGATCTGGCATGAAACATTGAACAAAATATCAGCAATCTATAATATTAAATGAAAGGTTAAGAAAAGAACAGAGAGATGGAGAAGGAAATAAAGTCACAGAAACTTGAGACTGCGTCTACAGTCTGGTTTTTTTTTCACAGTGTGGGTATACAGAAAATATTTGGGGTTTTGTTATTAAGCATATTCTGAGTGAATGCCAGATAGAGATTTCCTTAAAAAAATAAAGTCAATTAGAAAATCTGGCTTATGCCTCAGACTCCGAAGCACTGCTGCTATGCCCAGAATACAGAACCAGTGGTCTCCAGGAAAGGAGTGCCTCTTGGAAAACTTCAAGTATTCTTGAACATTAATAAAAGGATTCTAGTTATTGTCCAGACTGACACCTTGTATCGCTAACGCTTCATTCGGCAATGCTGTGTGAAGGGTCATGACATCTTTCTTGTGCAGTAACTTAGAAAATTAAGTGACTCCCAACTGCATATCTGACACACCCCCCTCTTCTGCCTTCTCTCTTTCCACTCCCATTGCCCTAGTTATCTTCCCAGACTGTCTGTAACTGTGTCCTGGAGACAGATGGCTGTTTCGTGTTGGCTCAGCTATTTTATCCTCATTTTCTTTGAATCTTTTTGTCTGAAGATGGATATATTCACTCCTGGATGTTGCCAAAGATGAGCATTTGAGAAGCTGATAAAAGATGTGGCCTAATTATGTATGAGGCTATTTATCGAATATGACATTTTTAGTCACATAAATGACACGCACATAAATAAGCATAAATCCAAGATGCCTAGGCATCTTGGACAGGCAAGATACTTAACTTTCTGATTCCCAAAGCAAAATTGATATTTATTAATCAACCTGCCTGCCTCTGTAATAAACTCCTGTAGCTCTCAGTATGTGGCCTCATAAAATGCTTTGTAAAAATATGCTCCTCCCTAAGAGATTCAGACCAGCTGTTAAGACAGCTAGCTGAACAGCTCTGCTCAGTTGCCATCTAATTAGAGTTATGCGCATTACTGAATCCTTGCTTTTTGAATCTTGTAGAAATAATGCTGTAGTTTGCATTAAAAATGTGATGTGAAATCTGTGTTGTCTCTGTAGAAATGTTCTATCACATGTGTGGATTGGAATTCGGGTTTTAAAAAATAATAGTACTGTACATCGTAACACAGATGTGGGGAGTTATTTAATCACAAAAATACGTGAGTGCTGATGGGAAAAGCAGTGTCATTCAGATTATTTAATACCATGGGCTATGATCACAGCTGAAGAAAGGATAAATTGCTCGTTCTTGCGTAACTTCTCTTCATGTAGGATAAATTGCACCAGAGTTAAGTGCCAGAATCAGTACTTATTTATAAATGAATTCAGGGCTTTTATGGTTGTCGATTTTTATTTTCATTGACCTATGGGTACAGTTCTGAAGTACTTTCACATGTATTGAGAAGCCTAATTAAGTGAAAGATATTACTTTTTGTAGCTTTCCAAAGTCTTTTAGGCTTTCCGCTTGTTAAAGAAAATGCGGTTGGATGAATCAAATGTGTGTGACTTTTCCAGCCTATGGTTTGACCTTTCTTTCCAACTGAAAAATCACTTGTAGATTATTTGGCTGGTGATGATAATAGCTAGGTATGCTGTAAATGCCTAAACCATTTAGGCAACCTTTAGTTTTTTACCATTGTATGCAGTACTGTCTGGAACATAGAAATAGGCAGGCTCCCTGTTCCAAGTGAATATGCAATCTTTTGATAAATTCTTGTATTGTGCCTAAAACTCTGAAATAAAATATATTGAAGCAGAAGGGAGTCTTTGCCAAAGTCATGAGAGAGAAAAAAATGTCATTCATTAATCAAAACTCCCATTTAAATCAGTAGAAGAGAATTTAAAGCTTGGGAATTGTGAAAGGGGGTGGCTTGGTTGGTGTTTGAACAGAAGCGTCCCACAGCGCATCTTATATATAGGATCAATACAGTTATATCTAACTCTGTCTACTTCTTGAAATTATTACTGTAAAAAATTTGGTGCATAATATGGATCACCTACAACTTCTGCAGTAGCAAAAGCCCCATCAGGAACATACTGAATTTAAAACAATGTTATATATTGTGATGGTGGTTTAGAGTCATATTTTACTTGCAATCCTGATTTTAAAACCTGCCTAAGAAGGACACATAAGTAAAATAGGTATTAAAAGTGTTATTCAATAATGTTTTAAGACTGTATTTGTTGCTTTGACTAGGGCTTATCAATACACGTAAGGAACACAGACTGGATGTTTAAATGTAGCTCAGCTTATATTAGCTTTAACAGTCTCCCTCACACTATGCCTGGAAAGGCATTGTTAAAAATTACCTCATTTTCTGAAGGCTAGAACTTTGCCAAGGAGTCTGCAATTAATTTTGTTATCTTGGGCTTTCAAAGGTTATACAGTTTCTTGTAATTTTTGACCAGTTTCAACTTCAGTGACTTTATTTACATATATTTCCAGCATGGCTTGAAATTGTCTTCTTTTTTCTTTTCAGTCTCTTGAATTTACATTTGTAATATAGCTTGCCTTGCCACTATATCATGAGCAGTGCTTGTGCAGCTTAAAATGCAAGTCTTCCTCAGCAAGGCACGTTGCATGCTCCTAAATGTACAGCTGCAGAGGCTGAAACCCAGGCTATGTGCCCTGTGCCAGATACAGCTGAAATTGTGACTCGTAAAGTACTGTCTAGTATTCCTTATCTCTTTGCATGGGCTAAGAAACACATGATGTAACATGTAATACATATCCATTATATATTGCTTGGGATATGCATTGAGCATGCAATGAATGCCAAAGGATTAGTGCAGTCTTTTTCATATGCTTGTTCTGATGGAAATCCCATAGGTAGGATCGGCATGTTTTGGTACTGAGTCGTTGCCCTGAAGTATACTGAGGTCATGCATTCATATAGCATATTTGTGTTGTCATGTTATGTTCCAGGTTTTAATGGTGATTTATTGCTTATGACAAATAAGGAATATACCTTTTCAGCACTTCAGGCTGAAACCATCTGAGGCTGGAAGGTTATGCTGCCTGCTTATCTCATCGTTAAATCACAACAAATTGCCACCACTTTTGTGTAATGTATTTGCAATCTGCCATCTCTTTGTTGTCTTCCTACCGGATTACTATAGGCAGAGTATCTTCTCAGGTAAATAGGTATTACTTAATCCATTACTTTTAAGGAACAAAAGAATCCTAATAGATGTCTATTACATACTTGTTAGGGAAAGCTTGAAAAGCAGGAGGCAGACATGTCAGAGGGCATTAGAAAAAACATACTTTTTGGTGATGGGGTGTGCTTAACCTTACGATAATGGCTGTGGAAGTATTAGGCAGGTTAGTGTGAGGCAGGCTGGAAGCATTCACCTTGTTATTCATTGAATGTGGGGTTTGCTGCAACAAGGACCCAATCCGCATCAGAGCTGGGAGTCACCATAACCCAAACTAACTGTTATCATTAACTGCAAGACTGATAGGCTGAGACAACCAGCAGTGTCCAGGAGCCTGGTCCTGCTAGGATAAGGAGTTGTGGAAGCCTGGGCCCTTTTATCACTTTTATCTTCATTGAACCTTTCAAGTCTTCTAAATGGCAAAGAGGACAGAAGTGGAGAGAATAAGAATGCTTCTGTTAAGATCAGAGTGCCTTCCAATGCTGGGAATGGGCTTTTGGCACATTGCTTATTACTCAATTATCTTGGCTGGAAGCAGAAAGCATTTTTGAGCTTTTGCTTCAGTTCACTATCTAGCTGGCTCTCCCAGAGCCATGCAACAAATAGCTGGAGTCCTTGGAGGTACTTGTTCTGGTGCATCACCACGTGGAAGGCAAAGATAAGTTGTGAAAATCTCGGTATATTCAATCTTTTATGTGTTTAGCTGCAGGGAG
Source organism: Psilopsiagon aymara (assembly GCA_024733675.1). Taxonomy (NCBI): domain Eukaryota; kingdom Metazoa; phylum Chordata; class Aves; order Psittaciformes; family Psittacidae; genus Psilopsiagon; species Psilopsiagon aymara. Next base: position 57,236 of record JANRGW010001900.1, on the reverse strand, counting down.
TGGTGGAGAAACAGTCCTTCATTCAACTTTCATTCTGCTTCTGGGAGGTCTAGGCATGAAATATGGTGTTTACCAGTATACATGAAAAATAAGAAGCAGATAATTTCTTGCTTTTGTGATGGTACTTCTCCTTAAGATGCTTTCCTAAAAGTTCACATAAGTTCATTCTGGCATCTTTAGGGTGTCTGTGTGATGTGTGAGAAGATAAGTGATGTGCCCAGCTTGGCAGAAATCAATTTGCAGAAAAGTGTGGGAGAATCTTTTTGGACTGCAAGATGCATGAATCCAAAGGAAGTACTTCCAGTGCGATGTGCAGAACAGAGATTTTAAATATACCTGTTGACTGGGATCCCGAGGGAAAGATAAATGTAAATTTAATTTAGACGGTAGAACTGACAGCTCTGGGAAGGCTGAAATGTTCTCATTTTTTGATGGAAAAAGAAGGATAAATATTTTGACAATTTCAAGGAACAGTTTCTAAATTTTCTGCTGGTAGAGAGCTCAAAAAGTTTCTGTTTTCTTGAAACACTCAGATTAAATCTGAAAACTTCCAAGTGTTTGAAAAGATGCTATTTTTTTATTGTTGTCCGAAAAAGCTATAACAATTTCTGTGGACTTTTTTTATCAGCTCTACTCCGTCTGTTATCAAAGTATATCCCACTAGCCATATGCGGCCTCAATTCTTCCTCTGGTTTTCAAAGTGCAAAAATACTTTGCAATGAAAAATTTCCCTCCACAACTGTTTTCTTATGCTTGTCGTAAGGATTGGGATTAAAATGGACCAGAGTTGCACTGGAGTAATATTGATTAAGAAAACATGATGTGACAAATTTTCTCTTACTCTTTGTTAGCATATAATGAATTAATTGAAGTGTGTTTTAAACAGGTAAACATACACTTTAATATTTGTTATAGAGTTTTCTACTGAAGATCTTCTCATAAGCTTAAGAATAACTTCTTCTTGACCTCATATTCCTTTATTGTTTTTTTTCCTTTCCAGTCCAATTGGGTTTAACATCACCATTTATTACTGCTGTTGCTAAAATCACCTTTTCATGTGTCACATTACAATGAAGCATTTGAGTAATCAGTTTTGTTATGGACTCACACAGACCTTTTAGCAGAGTTCTCTAAGGTTCTGTATTAACCAGTGTGGGGACAGATGCTCTTTTTTTTCCATAATACTTTCTACCACATTGCTTCACATTTATTAATACTTTTATCTTTAGACTGTCCCTGTGTGGTAGAACATTATTCTTTTCATTGTAAGAGTGAGACGCTGGCTTGAAAAGAATAATTAAGCTCATGCAGAAGAGTTTTAGCAGAATCAGGACAGAAAAGCCGGTGTCTGATCTGCCATGGTTTGAGCTGCTCTTTCTCTGTTTTGATGAGCAACAAGAACGTGGTGAGCTAGTTCAGAAGCATGGAGACCTCTTGTTTCTGTCTGTAGGAAACAAGAACTGCAGCCAGACCTAGATAAAGACTTGTTGTTTAGCTATCCTGCTTACTAGTAGGCCATTTGATATTTGGAGGGGTTAAGTAGAGCACCTTTACTACCATGTTTCTTTTTGTGTTTTGGAAAAAATACATTGCTTTTTTCAAATCTGTGTTCAGCAACTTAAGTGTTGATCTATATTCTTAATGATTTGTCTCTGAAATTACTTAACTTCCCAGCTGATATTGAACTGTTGAACTTTAGGGCCTCTTCCCATAAGCTGTGAGGCTCACAGCTTAGGAAAGCTGAGAACAGAGGTAAAAGGAAGAACTGAAATGAAATTGGCTGAAGTCATTGCCTGTTGTGTTTGTTTCTTCCCCACATGTTGGGTTAAGTTTTTAACACTCATTAAAAAGCCAGGTAGAAGCCCCTGGTGGGTAGAGGGTAGTTGAGGCTTCTCAGGTGGGGTATGGCCCAGCCAACAGCAGAATAGGGCTGGAGACTGTTACAGCTGGTAGTGAGGGATTGCTGCTCCGGCAGCAGCTTGGCAGAGTAACCAAGGGCAGCCCAGGCTCTGTGATTACAGTGCTTGGTGTGCATGTGCTGCAAGCACTCTGCTGCTGCTTAGAAATATGCTGGGTGGGCTCAGCCTACCCAGGTATACATGCATGTGTCTGCCTACAAGGATGTGGTGGCATGCGCTTAGTTTATAACTATCCCATTTGATGTCATCCCTTATAATTCCTTAATGCTTCATCTGAAACCTGATTTCTTGTGCATGAGGATTTTCTGGAGAGATTGGATACGGATAAGGGCTAAGCACATACACCTCAAACTATTAAGTGATCTTAGGTCAAAGGAATCCATGTGTTTCACTGATAACTTGCTGTAACTTGCGGTGATGCTGCTTAAACTGACTTAAATGTTGCCCTTGAGGCTGATAAAGCAAAAGTGAGATTTAAGGAGGTCTTTGAAAGAAAAGGCAGCTTATAAACAGTCAGGAATAATATACTGATAGGATGATACTCCCATTCTTGTGCCTGCAATGTTTTTTGTGTGTCCTTTGGGAGATGCACAGCTCATTAAAGGTTGCCTCATTTGCTATTGCTAAAAAAACCATCATATAGAAAGGATATCTCTGTGGTCTTTGCGGATAGGTAAATGCATGTAAACGGATTTACCTGCTCGGACAGCTTGCCTGCTCTGGACAGACTGGCACAGAACTGAGTTATAGAGAGGGCTTGCCAACTCTGCTTGCCTTTGGCCATGGCATACCCTGTGGCCACACAGCTGGGAGGGAGGAGTTTTTGGGCTCCCAGGCAGCATGCAGATTCTCTTATTTCCTTTATGGCTGTTATCAAGTTACTTAGTGCCTTACTTCACCCCCTTCTGAAAGCGAGAGATAATATTCCATCATCACACAGACTTATTCATAAGTACAAAGAAAATAAAGGTACTCAAACACTACAAGATGGGAGTCATATGCACAGCACTGTAACATAAGTGTTTCTTCACTCAATTCAGTTTTGTTCATGATTGTATTTGTCAAGTCCCTTGCAAAATGCATTGGTGACACACATAACCACTGCTTGCAATGTGTGGTTCCTTCTTTCTTTTTCCCTCCCAAAGGATAAATTTTGTAGTTTATATGATTTCCTGTGGGAGTACTTGCCATGCAAATACATAACTGTACTACATACACTGTGCTTTGATTTGATACAAGAATCTGAGCAGCATAATGGCACATCTGAGTGTTTTATGCACCATTTTAGTTGAGATTTCTTAACGCAGCATGACGAGACTTAAAAATTTCTAGCAGAAAGGTAAAGCAGGATCCAACCTGTGCTGAACCAGGGACAAAGACAAGAATAAAGTGGCATTTTTCAAGCTTTTATGTATTTCTAAAGCTGCTAATGCTTGTTATGTTACTTGTGTGACTCACCGGAGTTTCCTATGCAGCAGCAGAAACTAGAGTGGAAAATCAATTTCTAAAATCAAAATTAAGTACCATAATTAGGTTTGTCTCCATTCAAAGGCTTAACAAATAAAAGTGAAAAAAGAACTGGCTAAATCTAAAACATTCTCTCATGTCATTACATCGTAAAGTGCCACAATGCATCCACGTGTCATAGTGTTTAGTATAGGACTCCTTTCAGTTCAGTTTCTTGTGCTCTCAAAGTTAAAGCTTTATTTCATGCAGCTGTGCAGCAAAGCACATCATCCTATCTTGTCTTGACCTGTTGCACTCCAAGTGGCAGGTTGAGTGCCATCTACCACATCAAATAATAGCAGAATAGAAAAGTAGAAGTGATAATTGCATGGAAGAGGACACAATTTCGGGGGCCTCATGCTTAAAGGTGGTGCATGAGAGCAAATACTTGAATTTTATTTCTTTCGTGCTCTGAAATTCTGTAACACTGTGTATGAAATTCTCCATGCCCTCTGCTAGAAGGCAGTTCTGCCATACATCAGAGAAGGTGACAGGGATGTCTGCATGCAGTAGCTTGTTTTTTAAAGGGGAGGTTAGACCTGGGGCAAACGTGCAATGTCACAGTTGGGATTCTGAAAGCATAATTTCTAAAGAGAAATGATTTGGCACAAGAAATATTAAGGGAGTATAAAAACTTAAATTGGAAGAGAAGAGCACAAACCTCTCCCATCCTTAATATGCAGCATTTCATTTTCACTTTTTTCTATTTTTTATCCCATTTTGCTTCATCGTCTTTTTGTTATTGGGTTTTTTTTTTTGGCCCTCTCTGCAGCATTTCATTGTCAGGATATGTGACTGTTCTCAGACTACAATGTTCTATTCTGGTCATTGTCTAGATGCTCCAAAGGAGCATTTAGGTTTTAAGCAACTTGGGATTACTCATCTTAAAAAACCCAGGCATAACTGATAGAATTTAAAAGAAATTATTAGAGGAAAAAAAAATCTGTTACGAAACATTAAAACTGGTAGAAAATGTTATGAGTAAAAACTTAAATGTTTGGAACTGGTGAGGCCATGCCTTGAATCCTGTGTTCAGTTCTGGGCCCCTCACTACAAGAGAGACGTTGAAGTGCTGGAGCAGGGCCAGAGAAGGGTAATGGAACTGGTGCAGGGCTCACTGCTCACAGTGTGATGAGGAATGGCTGAGGGACCTGGGAGGGTTTAGTCTGGAGAAGAGAAGGCTCAGGGGGGACCTTATCGCTCTCTACAACTTCCTGACAGGAAGATGGAGTGAGGAGGAGTCAGTCTTTTCTCCCAAGGAACAAGCAACAGAATAAGAGGAAACAGCCTCAAGCTGTATCAGGGGAGGTTTTGACTGGATATTAGGAAAAATGTTTTCCCCAAAAGGGTTATCAAGCATTGGATCAGGCTGCCCAGGGCAGTGGAGTCACCATCCCTGGAGGGATTTAAAAGATGTGTAGATGTGGTGCTTGAGATATGGTTTAGTGGTGGACTTGGCAGTGCCTCTGTTTGTAGCAAAAAATGAAAAATCAGGTCCTTACAAAATCTTGGGACTTCCACCTACCTTAATTGCTGTAAGGTCTGAATGCACAAAATTTATATCTTCTGGATGGAATAGCAGACATTGAGGTTCCTGTTTTTTCTAGTGTTCTGGTCATTAAATAATATGTCTTGGCATCATGCAACTGTGTAAGATAATTAGTTGGGCTGGGGATGGGAAATGATTGCTTGTACAGTCAGCCAGATCAATATCTGTTGCTGCCTAGTACTAAAAAACAAAGCTAGCTGCCTTAGTTTCACATCATCAGCTCTGTTCCTGTATACACAGCATGCCAAGTGCTAACATATAAACCCTGAAGCGAAGACATTGTTTTAAATCTTCGCTATTTCATTTTTAACTTGTCCCATTCCATGTCCATTTCACTGGAAACAGAGTTCTGCAAACCCTGGATGACTAATCTTTTCATCTGTTTGCCCATTCTTACAAGAAAAGCATTATTGATGGCTCACCTTTATTTGTATTTTAAATAGTCCTGTCATCACATTTTATGACTACTGTGTTGGTATGAATTCAGAGTGAGGTAGGAGAGAAACAGAATCTACAGCTAACATCTATCTTCACCACAGGTGTATGAAGGGGAGGTTGATAACCCACGTGTGTGCTGTGCAAAGTTATCCCTTAAGAGAAGATTAATGCCCTGTCCAAAGCAAAGCTGCACTTCCTCCCATGAGCAGCTTAAGTAAAACAACGGTGTTAAAATTGAAAGAGGACGTTAACCATCAGAAATACTGGTGATACTCAGTGCATACAAACACTTGGCAAGGTGTTTGAAACCACCATCTGTTTCAGTACTGAGCATCAATTGCTGTTGCTTGCAATTTTGGGGGATCCATGTTATACAAATCATAAGAATCAACACTGTAGTCGCTTTATGCTTATCCCATGCATCCACCTGTGGTAAGACCAATTCTTCTGATAGAGGCACAGAAATGCAGTGTGTAATGTACAGTAGAGGTGTGGTGTGATTTACTGGAAACCACAGGCTTCTCTGCAGCAAGAAACCCCTTATAAAATTTGCTGTTAACTGATTATCTGCTGTCTGTGATAGTATTGCTCTTCAATTGCATGCATCTCTCTGCCTGTGTAAAGTAGCACTTCAGTGAGCAAGTTATAGTACATATTACTCCTGTGAGCAGACAGCAGCTGGGAGCTCCAATTCTTCTTCTAAAGCAGTTTGACTTGTAGCACTTCTGTAAAATGCAGGCTCTGCTACGGTTACAGTAAAATATTAATAATCATAAAATCCCTGGGTACCAGTACAGTCCTAATAAACATGGTATTGACAATGTATGGCAGGCTACTGCATGATGGAGCAGAAAAATGGCTTCTAGCCTGGCCATTTCTATGTTGTAGGGTTTGGATGCATCTGCAATTGCATGCAAATAGTTAAAATGCACTTCTGATTGGAATCAGAATTAGGTATTTGGTGAGATTTATTCTTCCTGATCTAACGTTTTCAGTGGGTGGAGAAAATTACCTCCCTACTGCTTTGTCATTATTCCTTAAGTGAACAATGTATTCTATTTTTTTTTTCCTTTAAGTGGGATGAATTATGGCTTTTTATTGCTCTCTATTTTTCCTGAATAAATAGTTCAGTAAAGCTGCTAATGTTGATGATGGAAGTCATAAAAAAGAGGGTTTATTGTTTAATGAGTGTTTCCTTCCATTTTTCTCAGCAGCCTTATACATAAGACTGTATAAATAGTTGCTTGAGAGACTGTACTCTTCTTTTTGTTGTAGTGCAATGATGTCAAACTATTCTCTTCATAAAAGCATGAGAGCAGAGTGGGAGAGGTGTTCTACTGTTTATGCAGATAAAACATGAGGTTTATTTTTTTCCTGTTCTTTTTACTTTAACATTTACAGTGTTGGTTAAGCTGTGTAATGATGTGCTGCTTCTTGTCTCTTCTTTTTTTACCATCCATGTTTTCTTACAGTGATATCCCATCTAGAAACACCATCTCTGATTTCTTCCTAAGTTGCTCAGGCCATCTTTCTTCCTTCTCTTCCCTTTCCTCCATTATAGGGCACTCTGTCATCCCATAAATGTGGAGAGTGTTGCGAGTCTGCTACATGGCATAATACAGGGCTTTGCACCTTGGAGAATCCATCTTGCTATCAGTCCAGGGTTCAGGGTGTTGAAGTGGTCCAGATGAGAAAAGATTTTACTCTGTCTTGTGGTCTTACAACTTTCTGACCACCAGGTATACCTAATGTTCAAATTGGAAGTAATTAGAAAGTATTTTCTTCCCAGAAACACTACCAGTTACCAAGTATTTTGTCAGAAGACTTTAGATGTTGAGCAAAACCCAAACATTCACCTTGGAGTTTCCTTGACAAAAAAAGGCACTATCTAAGAATTTCAGTTTAAAACCAACTTGCCATTTAAAAATATGTTGAACGAATTCTTTGAACTCTTTATAGTCTTGGTGGAATTGAGCAGTATATGCCTTCAGGCTCACAGCTTGGGCAATGCCATCCAGCGCCAGCTATTTAGATGTTCTGTGTAAGTTTTAAGTGGGAGTAGAATATTTTGCCTTTTGAATTCATGCACCCTGGAGAAGATGGTTTCAGCAATTCTCTGAAAACCTTGGGGCAGAAAAAATATGTCCTTGGCCCCAAGAGCCCTATATTAGATCGCTCTGACTATATTTCCTCTGCCACGGATCTGTTAGCTTTGATTTGCTCTTTACCAAGGAATAGCAGAGCAGAAATTATCCTTTCTGTGCATCCTGAGTGCAGTCCTGCACACAGGACAGCAGTGGTTCTCCCATATGTTGGTATATCTATAATTGCAGGTGGAAGTTCAATGAGCAGGATTTGGCCTATAATAGAAAGTGCTATCCAATACACTACCTGTCTATGAACCCTGTAAGTTTTGCAGCTTTGATACTGGCTCTGGCTGGGAGGAACATCTGGTTAGTCATATGCTGGGAGCCAAAAGGGTATGTGTCTGCTTGTTGCTTAGAGGTTATAACTGAAGAGAAGTCCAGGGGTTAAAGCTGAAATATATGACAAAAGGATATTGGTACATTGCTGTTTCAGTGCAAAAATAGGCATTCATAAGCACTCTTATTATAAAATAACTCGCAAGTAGGGGAAGAGGAAAAGCAAGCTTTGGCAGGGAAGAAGCTACAGATTAATTCAAAAACAACAACAAAAAAGGGACATATTTCCTCTTTCTGGAGCCATTATCAAAGGAAAACAGAAGTCCTTGAGTGAGTCTTAAATCCTTCGGCAAAGCGTGTATGACATCAGCAAGTGAACTGAACAGCTATGATGTCTTTCTGTTGCGAACTGAAGCTAGGTAACAAAAATACCTCTGGATAAACCCCAAACCACTAGAACAAAGTAAAATCCATTTTTCTTTCACATCTTAGTTGCACTGAAACACATTAAACACCTGTTCCTTCACCTTAATAGTTAATATACAGTTCTATTTTTGGCACTTCTGTACCCCTTTCCTTTCCTGCAGTGCTGTATATCTCAGATTTGAGCTGCTGCTGTTTCTGTTGCATGCTGGCAAATCGGAGAGAGAACCAAGGAGTTAAATTTCAGAACAGGAGGAGAGGAGGTGAGCTGTCTGCTACAGTAGTTTACTGCAGCTTCCTTTCATACTGACACATATGTAGTTTGTGGTGACAGTGCTAAAGAACTGCAGACAAGCACTTAGCAGACTGGATGTGAGCTGGATGCAAAGATGCCTCACCCTGGACTTCCTGCTGGCAGTATGTAAATACACCTGCAGACTGGCCACACTGGGTGGTTTGTTTTTGTGTGGAAGGCAGCATGAGAGGACCTGACAGAGCAACAGCATAGTTGAGAGACCTTAACCAGTGTTAGATTTGTATCTCAGCTGTGGGGGAAGTTTTTTTGGCTTTTTCTCGTGCGCTGCATACTCAGACTGAAATCTTCATCACCACAATGTTTGCCTCTATCTGGTATGCCAAGAAGCTGGGACGCAGGTTTGTGCATAACGCCAGGAAAGCAAAATCAGAGAAGGTATGTTCCTAGTGGGAATATAAAGCCTTATGTCTCATGCAAGCTGCCTGCTGGCATCCTGTTGTATGTCTGGTTAGCTTTCTTTAATACCCTGAAAAACGACCTATTGCTATTCATGATTTCACGCAAGAATCCTTGTATACTTCGCATATTATTAAATACCAGGAAAAGATCCTTTTAAAAGTCTTTATGCCCTCTTTCATCTATCTTTTTCTTTCAAGATAAATGGCTGTACATCTGGTACGTTGTGAGATAGGGGAGCACTCCAGTGAACTTGTTGCTGTGCTGCATTATTTTTTCTTGTACAGTATTAGGCTCTTAAACAACCAGTGACTATTTGCTGAGTGTATATCCTATTCTAGAGTGGGACCAGTGAGAATGTAATAGCATGTCAAGCATTTATAATGTTTGGGAATTTTGTTTTATGATACTTGTTGAAACTGTGCTGCAGCAGGGGTCCCTTTTATTTCAAAAGATATAGGTATGTAAAAATGTTCAGTACTAATTTTTAGTTTTCTTCTTCTCATAAAATTTAGCTATGTCTAACCATCTGTTTTTTGAGAGTCCCTGTAGCTTAAGATTCTTTTGTCCTTTTTTCTCCATGAGCAAAACTTAAATTGGTTTAGAATTTGCAGTAATGATAACGGGATATCAAGACAATTGCCTTTTCAGCTAAATATAGAAAGCATTTAGTTAGTAGACCTGCATTCCAATAATGTCTAAATTAAGAAAAAAATACATTTTGAAAATGGAAGTAATACCTCTGTTATAAACCCATCATTAGATTTGGGAGAAAAACTTCCATGTTATGTTAAAGTTACCTCATTAGTCTGTTAATGATGTCTTCCTCTTTTCCTTGCTGTCTTTGATGTAGTCAAAGAATTTATAAATGGGTTGCTTTATAATATTTGTTATGTCTTGTGCTATGCAATACAGCCACCAATTCACTAAGTAATTATCCATTGCCCGAATTCCTCTGTAACTGGAAAAGCTCTTCACCTAGAGAAAGTTATTATATTGGGGGGCGAGGATGGGCAGAGATTTCCTTTATCTGCAAAATATTCCCAGTGATTAAAAAGGTGCTGTGTGATAGTACTGAAATTTAAATATCCAAGCCATTGGGAAGTTTATCTGAATAATAGTGATTTATATATTTCACATCATATGCATGAGGGAAAATAGAAATGCTGACAGCTATACATGGGACTGTCAAACTTTCTTTGCCGTTAAAACAAAGGGGGCACCATCTGAACTCTCCTGCTGTTTGCATCTTGCTATGGGAGGAAAAAAAGTTGCAGTCTGGATCCTCACTAGTCCCGAGGGGCTCCCTCCAGAGGAGCACTCGCTTTCAGGCTTCCTCCAAGATGACAGAGGCAGGATGAGTGGACACATTCCACTGCTGGCACAGTGGGGCTCGCTCAGTAGCTTTATAAATAGATTTAGTCTGGGTTGTTTAAAGCGTGTGTGTTTATAGATTGTTCCAAAAACCTTGAGAATTCTCATAAAACTGTGCCAGAGTATTCACTAAGAGGATATATCAAGTCTTGTAACAGAGACTAAAATGATGCTTTAAAAAAAATGCCCTTTTTTTACCTCTGTCTTACTGTATTTGAAACATTTCTGTATAAATCTATTATAATACTACTTACTCAGCTCTATAAGACTATCAAAATAATCAAGATAACTCAGGTCCATTCTATTCAAGCTTTCAAGCCTCATAATTTTTATAGAAAAGCTGCTTTTTCAGTGTTATTTGAGCATGCTACTAGCATGTTTGCAAGGGAATTTTATTTTTGTCAGAAGTCAATAGGTATGCAAGACAATACGTTGTAAAATATTTACTTATTGTCTTAGATCATAAATAAGATTTCTTTCTTGGAGGTTAATTCCATAATCTGGGCTTGGTTTTAATTTATTTCATTTTTCTGTAAATCAATGTTGTTCTCCAATAAAGGCAGAAAAGCCAAATTCCTAGCAGGATGCTATTTCAATAAGTGCTATTGATGATTGGAAGCTGATCAACACTGACATCTTCAGTACAGTACCTTGGTAACTGGAGAGCACAGATATGCAAATAGGTCTATTAAAAGGTACACTTGAAATACCATTTAATTACATGGCTTGTTTTGGTTTTGCCTTTTTTATATAATGGTTGAATAATCAAATTATTATGCAGTTTTAACTTACATGCTTTTTTTTCTGGATGAATAATTAGCTTTTTCTCCATGTGCATAATTTGAATTAAACATTGTTTTCCTAATATGCTTTTGGAGGTAATACGTACAGCAGTAATTTCTAATAGCCTATGTGTGCACAAAGATTTTCTTGCAGCTGAAAACATGGCAGCAGAGAAGAATATGGCTCCATAACAGATTTTTCTGTGGTGTTTGACTGCTTTGGATAAGTACAAGTCAAGCATTTTTTTAAAGGAGTATTTCTAAGAAACAGAAATTCTGGTTAATCCTATTTGTTTTCTTAGGATCAGGAAGCAAATTAGGGAGTGACATGACAGAATAGAGTTATGACATGGACTCATGTACACACATGCACATAGACATCCTGATAGTGCACATCCTGACAGTGCAGCTCTTAAAAGTGCTTTGGGCCTGGATTGTGCAGGGAGAGGACTTGAACTTGGATCTCCCAGGTGGCTATTTAGGGAAGTAGAGCTTCCAAGGTGCAAAGCATCTTGCAGTGCCAGGGCATGCACACGAAGGCAAGAGGAAGGATGATGATCTGGGCAGTCCTTTGTAGGATGTGCTAAGGCACTAATGTGACAGGGTGGTGCTCCTCTGTGTGCTCCCATACCTGCATGAGGGTGTCTGGTAATGGTGATGTGGATGTGCGTGGCCCCCACTGTCTCCACAGCTCCCATCTTTTCCAAAGTTATAGTTCCCATTTCCATACCTCCATCTCCCTGTACCCCTCCGGGTCCTTATCTCCCCATACCTGAATATGGCAGCCCTTGCTTCTGGGAGAGCTGGCACACAAATTTAAGTGGGACGTGCTTGATCTGGACACTATGTGCCCCGCAGAATTTCTGCCTCAGGATTAGGGGCTCGCAGTACCCAGGACTTGGCCTGGGCTGCAGAAGCTATTCTGGGACTTGGTGAAAGGGTAAAGGGTACCAGTAAGCGCCAAAGAGTTGGGAGATCAAAGAGAGGAGGTGGATCTGTTCTCATTAAGACCTGTGGCAGCTCCTGAGCTGTTTTTCTTATCTCCCTAACAACTACAGTGTCATCAAGTGCCAGCGCTGCTGCTCCTGCCCTACATTTCCAGTCCTTGCTTCCTGCTCAGCCTGGCATCTCCTTAGAGGCTGTGGTCAGATGAGTTGGACACTCTAGTAGAGCACCATCTCATTGACTCCCACATAAGACTTAAGGACTTCCTGGTAGATATTAGACTTCTAAAACCCAGACATGCATTCTTACTGTTAAAGTTTCATCTGGACAGTAGAGTAGAAATCTGGGAAGAACTGGATGAATGTCAGCCTTAGGTGTCCTAACCATTATGTTAACCCTTCTTTCAAGTTAAGTAGTGTGCACCAGTATTTTTAAGTCATATTTTTTAGAATTATATTTTTATGACATGTTGAAAAACCTTATTGTAATTCTGAAACAGAATAAAATATTTGGGAAAAACAAACAGAAGACTTTGGGAAGTTAAACTCTTTTTTTCCCAACAAGTCCTGGCTAAAATTTCTATCTCTAGAAGTAAAATAGGAGAATGCTTATTAATTATTCCTCATGTTCTTATTTTACCATGGAAAGCTTAAGCATGTCCAAGTTTCTTACACATAACTGTTAGGCTGGATTAGAGTTTACTTTTTCTGGCATATATTTCTGTTACCTACAAATTCTATTGCAATCTGGTTGTCTTGGCTTGATTGCTAGTGTTACTACTGTCTTCAAGTATCGAAATATTTAGTATACAGGGAATGCTGCTACTAATATCGTGTGGGATCAGCTGAACTCCTCTCAAGGCACCTCTGCTCTTACCTATTTTATTAAAGTTATTAAAATGCCTTGAGTTTGTTACATGAGAAGATGATAGTTAGGAGAGCAAACGTGACTATTGGAACATTGGAACTAGAATAACTTTAGGCAAAGATTGATGTCTTAAATTTTTCTCATTAAACCACAATCAAGCAGGAATCAAGAGATGTTAACTGCATGTGGTTATGCTATAAAAATAAGTACTCTAAATGATTGGAAGAGGTACAGAAAAGTAACTGAGCAATTAATCACGTTGATCTGAGAGGGTGAACTAAAGCAGCGTGAAAAAGCTTCTGATAATGCTTCACTATATTAATAGAATTTGGGTTTCAGGTTTCAATATCAACAGGGGGAAAGACTTTGCCAAAGTCATCCTGACATTTATTTTCAATGGGGAAATTGAATACCACTTTTTTCTGCTGGTTCAGATGAACCCATGAGACCCAAATTATAATCACTGCTAGAATTAGTCAAGATGTTGACTTTTTACATCTGAAGACAGCACTCACTTTAAAAGGAGGATTCTCCTTGTACATTATTTTTGGGAGCAAAACAATGTGCCCATGTAAAGCATTTGAATGAGTTGACTTTGATCATCCTTTTACAAAATAACATTTTTGGCAATCTCTTTCTAGTTTTTTAGATACCAAAGTGCTCTCACAGTATTATCGTATTTAAGAACTAATGTCCTATGTTTGAAAATATATATTTTACCCTAGAAGTTTTAGTTTATCATTCAAGTTTAACTCATTTATTAATTTCATAATTCAAGACAGAAGCAATTCAACTTTTAAAAATAGGTCTATGGTGTATATGTGATACAAAAAGCTTGCAGTTTCCGGGCAATCAGTTGTAAATAAAAATGAAGATTATCCTTAAGCAACATTCATAAACTGAACAGTATCATTTTAAGTGAGTAGATTTAAATGCAATGTAGTGCAGACTAGATAAGTAGATCATAATCCAGCAGTTTTTCAGTGTCCCTGGGTTGAGTTTTAGGCAAATCTTGGGAGTCTGTCAGCCTACAATGCAATCTTTGCAAAAAAGACAGGGAAAAACTGCCTTAAGAGGTTAAAAAACCTGTGATGTGTAACCAAAATAATACTAGAAAGTAAACACAGGCATATTTAATGCCTTTCTGACTGTCCTGGCAACAGCGACAATTAACTCCTCAAGTCATGATGACGCTTGATATCTAGATCATTCTCATATCTGTATTTTAGTATAGCTAATTGAAGAGTAGGCTGTTCTAGGCTGTGTAGTCGTGTTTCATTTTTACTTTGTTTACAAGTAGCTGCCCAGCAGTCTAATTTCGAAGAGATAAGTTCACTTGAAACAGTAATTACTTTCAACATAGAATACAAAGTATGTGATTAAGAAATCATGGAACCTAGCATCAGCTAAATAAATCTTTCCTTACAGTATTTTTAGATATATTTAATTCCAAACAAGATAAACTCTCTTCCATATTTGCATGTGTATCTGAGATTTCTTAACAGGTTCTCTTTTTCAAACCAGAGTTTACCAAATTATTTCCAGTCCACTGGGGTTGAGATGAAGTGATAAAACTTTCAGGTCTAGTTATTGCCTTGGCTAAAGGTGACGTGACTGCTTTTCTAAGGGACTTCTTATGTAGCTGCCACATGCTGTAAGGGTGAGTGGATAAATTTTATATGTATTTGGGCAAAAGAGGACCCTCGTTAACCAGATTCAACAGGATGGCAAAAGTGCATCACTACTACTACTAAGTATAGAACTGCTTGTTTGAACAGATGCTGGAGCTATCTCAGATCCCTGGGGGAATCTTTTCAAATGGACTTTGCAAGTGCTCTATTTTACAGTTTTATGGAGAGATCTTATCTTTTCACACATAGCTGTGCAGAGAAAAATATGCGAGTGTTCCTCTATCCAGAGTTCATCGTGCCTTTTTCTTTTTTTTTTTAGCACAGCACATTTGGAATTCTAAGACATTTTCTTACACTGTGATTTAATCCAGAAACATACATATCTACTCAACCATTCCCCCCACCTTTTTTTGTTTGCAGTTAGTTATAATCCCATATGTGCCATGATTAATATATAACAGTAAAGATAAGCTGCTTAAGTAGAGATTTATTGTGCTCATAACTCACATCCATGTCTCAGTCACCATAATAATAATAACTAAATTCAATTAATCATGAAAAATGCAAGTGTGATGTTTTAAAGTAAGATGCTGATCAACAGTAAAATACTGAAATTAATCCTTTGCCGTACTTTATTTCAAAGTAATGTTTTGGGAGTTTTTTAATCTGTGTGGGAGTTGCTCTTGTTTTGTTTGCCCATTCCATCTGCACAGGCCCAGCACCTACCTGTAGCTATTACTGAGCAATAATGGGAACTCCTGTTTAAAGGAGATTTTCTTCATTGAAGAAATACCTGTTAATCAACTATAGGTGATCTCTTTATAGAGACCAGAATGTGTTTTCTCTTTTGTTCCAATTTAGCCTAAGAAGACTTTGAATTAAGCTTAGCTGGCTGCCATACATTGGTGATGCCTCTTCCCTCCCACACTCATTGTCATCCTGGTACACATGTTGCCGTATGTATTTGCCTGCCAGGTACAGCAAAATCATAGTCCATAGGTGTCTGTAGCATGACATCTAAAACCGTTTTTCCTTTGCTGATTTAGCCAGTGTTGAGATCATCTTAAAAACATGTTAAGTAACTCTTTTCCAGTGAAATTTTACTTTGTTTTCTTACAAGTGAAATCAAGACAGACAGAAAACAACTGCCACATGGATGGTCATGAAATTGCTACTTTGAATGCTCATGCTGTGACTCAAATGGAATCAGTTTGGACCTGCTCCTAATGAATAAGTGGGTTTATTATCATTGGCTATAAGCTACTGTGTTTGCGGCTTTGGGTTTTTTGGTTTGTTTTTTTTTTTCTTTTTTCAAAATTAAAAAACCCCCTCAATTTCTTCTTCCTCTTTTAATTCAATAATTAGTTTATTATTTTCCCCTTGGTTTATTTTATTTTCTAAAAGAGAAAAAGTAGTTTATTCACCATATTTGTGTTTTGGTCCACACTGTATATCATGTTCTGTTAAATCCCAGTGTGTAGCCTTGTGAATATAATATTTTATTCATAAGGTGCTTGTTATTTTATTGGAATTGTTTTATTTCTTTGCATTTTTATGCAGTGTTCAAGTATATTATGAAAATGGGTCGTGTGATGTGAAAGTCTGGGGTTTTTGCGTTACTTGCCTCTCTGTCCCGAATATGCATTTGAAAACAGTTCATAATAAAATAGCTGTTTGATTTGTGTTCAGAACTGCATTTGGCATCACTCACTATGTTTGCAAATTAGAGATTGGTTTGAAACACTGACAAGAAACAATCTGTCCTTTGCCATTAAGAGTCCCTGGGGAAAACAAATGAGAATTCTGTCACTAGTTCCTAAGGTAAATTATCGAACTGTACTTTACATGTTTTTAATACACTATATGGACCACTACAGCTGGTATCTAACTTGTTCCCACTGGAAGGCATCCTGCCAAAGACCTGTTTGTAAACAGCTTTAGTAAAGCTCAGAATTATTGTTAAGTCGTCTTATTCTCGAGACAGATTATTTTAAAGAAGGCACATTTTTTTTAGGTGCAAAAACATTTCTCATCCATACACTACTTAAAACGTTGATGCTTGTCAGGGAAAGATTGGTTGTAGTTATAATATATGCTAACAGCTTCAGATGAGCAATTTGAGAGAATCAAGGGATTCGTTAGTACATGCAATATGAGGGGTTTTACCACCAGGAAAGAGGCCCAAATGTCATGTGAAGTATTGACAAACTGTTCTAAAGACTGAAGCTCTCTTTTTCACAATAGCTTCCATATACCTCAAGAGAGAAAAAAAAAAAGGGTCCGCACATTTCCAACCCACCACGTTGCAAGTCTGTTTGGAAATGGCAGCATTTAGATACAGAGAAAGTATGGGAAACTATGTACCTTTTACAACTCTTAGCTCTTCTGAGATGACCAGTGATGATACCAGCACTGTACTGAGTGACTCATGATGTTCAATGACCCTATTAACCAGTTAATTAATCTTAGGCAGTATTAACTAATCTGTCTCTATCACTTGCCTTTCATGAAGCTTAGCAGCACAGTAACTTTGCTATTGTTAAACTGGAAATAGATTTGAAGAGCAAACTGCATGAAAACTCTGTATTCAGTCCTAGACTAAGATTTTCTTTCAATTTATTTCAGTCTGCCTTCCATTAAACTCTTCTTCCATATGCCGTGCAGGTGAATAGTTTATCTCATACCTTACCTTGAGAAGCAAGGTCATATCATTAGTAATGAGAAGCATGCTACCAAGTGTATATTCTTTATTCTGTTTAGAGTCTGGAATAGCTATAGCATGCGGTTTTATAAATCTATGAAATATGCTTTAACCTTGAGACATAAGGAAGATGTAGAAAATTGTGGTCTTCTCATTCTCTAAATGTCACACTGTTTTCCAGTTAACTGATGAGTTATGTATGAATAGTTATGGTTTTCTTAGCTGACAGCTTTTCTAAAGATTTTAGGTAAATTATTTTTGACAGGAATGTCATGTACTTTTATAATGTAGAAAAAGGTCAGGATATCCTATGTTTTTAATAAAAGCCAGCTTGAAAGATAAGAAGCATCAATTTGCTGCTCTGAAATAAATGTTCAAGATTGAAAGTGATCCTGTTGCAAACTCTTTGTTTTCATGTTAATGCTTATAGTCTGGTCATTATTTTGCTCAGTGTAATATTCTGTTGAATTAGCTTTCCTGTTGAAATGGGACACGCTTGTTACTGTTCTTAACTTTCTCCTGCCTGTCTTGTTCTGCTCTCTCCATTCTTCACATTCATTGTTGTTCATAAGGGTAAACAATGTGCCTGCTTTCCTATTCTGAGAGCTATGTTATTTGAGACAGTGAAACAATAAGAAGGAATAGAGGGGATTTTGGTTGGTGTTTTTGTGTTTTTGTTGTTGTTGTTGTTGTTGTTGTTTTAAGAAGTAACCAAATGGAAGTCCTCAGAGAACCATAGAACAGTTTGGGTTGGAAGGGACCTCAAATCCTATGTATTTCCAATCTCCTTGCCCGGGGCAGAAATACCTTCCACTGAACCAGGTTGCTCAAAACCCCACTGTCCACCTTGCTATGCATTTAACAATTTCTGAAACCTTCAGCAATGTGTCTTGACCTAAGAAAATCTGTTTCAAAAGTTCACGTTAAATAAGTACACTGTATATCATTATTTGTTGTTCAGTATTCATACTGGGAGCTATATAACTATCTTGACATGGCTTTACAAAAGGTCTGTGTGCAATTTCCTAAATTGCTTATTCTTTTTAATGTAAATCTGGATGTATAAATGCAAATGCATTTAAAAAAAATATACCTGGGAAGTTATGAAAACTAAATCTGAAGAAAGATAGATATGTACAAGAAAGTTAAAGTACTATTATTTTAAATAGAGATAGTCCTGCTAGCAAGGAAAGCATTTGAGTCAGGTCTATTACATTGCAAATGCACAAAATAAACTCCTGTAAAGAATATAATACTTTTTTTTTCTTCCAAATTCTATTTATTTTAACTGGCATATGAAGTCTGTTGTGTTTTCAATTAATTTAAAATGCCATTTTAAGATTACTTCTCTTGAAAGTACTTTGGGAAACAGACCTATAAGTAAATAGCAAATTGGGTAGCCAAGTACGTGATTCTTTACTTAATTGGTAAGGCCAAACCCCATAGAAAAAAGCATATTTCCTATTACTTGTTTTAGAAATGTACCATTATCCCCCACAACACAGTTAAGATTTTTAACATTTAAAAGGTTGTTTAATTTCAACAGAGCACCTTCAGCTTTGCTACCATTTGCAATTAAATATTTAATTGTGTAGTAAATTAAGAATGTTGTGATCTCCGCAAAGTGGTGCTTCGTTTACTGCTGCATAAATGTTTTACAAGCTGCTGTATTGTTTCTAGTAAATTAATAATGAAGATTTAGATTTTAACTGATTAATAACCTAATTTAGTATTTAGGAGGAACCTAATTGAGGACTGGAAACAAAATTGAGGTAAATATCTTTGGCAGTGATCCCAATCCTCTGACAAAGTCACCAAGTGATAAGGGAAAAATGAATCAGAGTAAAAGGAATTAAAAGGCTGGAACTTTTAGCAGAAGACACACTTCACTATAAACACAGAAAATGCTTTATAAACTGCAATGTACTTACACTTGACTTCTCTTGTCGTATCTCAAATTGTAGTGCAAATTTTATACAGCAAATTGGCAGGAATTTACAAGATAAAGAAGTATGAATTTGGCAAAAGTGAAGTATTCCCAAACTACCTGGCTTAAAGGAAGTTTATGGTGCATTGAAGAAATATTGCAATACTCCCCAGAATATCACTTCTATTTCTGATGCCCACAGAACAAGAAGTAGTATGCTAGAAAACATTCAAAAGTGGAATGGTCGAAGTGTGAGGTGGGATAGTAAAACTCAGTACAGCAAAATGAGGGTTCTAAATAGCTGTGCTATCACAATTAGAGCTCATGAAAATATGGGAATGAGCAAATTATTGAGAACTGCATGCCTTCTAAAACTGGTGAAGTGGCTGAGGCTGGGTAGGTTTCATGTCAAAGAAAGGTACAGTTTGCAGAGGAAGGTTAACTCTCAGAAAAAGCTAATAAGGGCAGAGATGCCTCAAATCTTTTCCTTCTATGACCTAAGGGCTTGAAGGTTAGGCTTCTGCAGTTATGGGATCTGAGAGCCTCCTGTTTGATACCTTCACTGTTGCTGTTGCAGTCAACAGCTTTGGTTTTGCTGTATGCAACAATGTCTTCAACACTTAAAGCTCTGACTTGAGTAACCGTAGTTCAAGTCAGCACTTCATAACTTCATCTGGTTGCCTCCTGACGTTGACATGAAATTCTTTACCAGAACAACTGGCAGTAACCATGCAGATTTTACTTCTTGTATCCCCCATTTTTAATTTAATACTTTTCAAGGACCTTTTTTTTGTTAGTAGTCATCTTGTGTCAGTTCTTTTTTGCTTTTAGGCCGTAGAAGTTTAATCCAAGAACTGAAATACTTAGGTTTAATTTTGAGCGTTTATATGGATTGCTATGGTTTGTGTTTTAAAGAATTCCCCTGGGTTCATCCAATAGTCCTTTATGGCAAATCATCTATTACAATCTCATTTAAAGTCAAAATTTGGCTTTATCACCAATTTTCTAGTAAGAATATCTGGAGTTAGCAATAGCATGGTTTATCAAGGATTAGAACCTGTCCTGCTGCATTTCTCTATACAAGAGGTCATATTTGTTGAGTGGAGAGATTATTTTAATTGACATAATTGACTTTTCTCATGATTATCTTAGTCTTGAAAATGCATTTTGCTCGTTCCCAATTACAGCTTTTTCTCTGATAGAGCTAAACATGCTGTGTGTAATAATGAAGGTGGTTTTGGAAGGACTTAATGTATATAATTGGAAACTAAGATTAGGTAGTCTTCTATCAGCAGGAGGGTAGGAGAGCTGGGAGGTATAATTGAAGTACAGTGTAATGGGATTACCTACAAATTTTAAACATTGCTTTCATTATGGAAAATAATAAGCATATTTATTAAGTATGATCTCTGCTTGGGACAATATTTGTTGTTATGAAAAAGCTTTTGTAATTAAGCTTGGGTGTAAAATTGTATTGAAAATACTACATCAGTCTCTGGAAAATGCTTTTGTGCATAAAATTTTACTGAAATAGAAAGAGCTTTCGCAGCAGAGGCAGTTAGCCAGATATTAGTATATCTCACATCTAGCATTCACTGTAAATTTTTCTATGTGCTTTCAGTTTAGTCAAGGTCAAACCAAAAGAAAAGTCATAGTCAAATGCACTTATATGTCTATCTTTTTATGAAACATTTTAATGATTCTACTGCTTTTCATGGTTATCCTCAGTGGAAATAAAGGCTATTTTTTTTTTTTTCTAAAGTGTATTTTCCTCTGTAGCTCCAGAAGTGTGATGTTTTAGGGATTATGGGATGAGTGTCTATGACCTAAATTTGGCAGGCGGCCACATAAAATTCTCCTAGGAATCGTCCATGTCCTTAAATATGCATCTGTGAAAATTTCCATAATTGTAGAAAGTATTTTCAAATTGTTGAAAGCATTTCGAATGAGATTGCTATGTTGGTACTTGGGATATAATACAATGGCCCCTCAGGATATTCTTTTATATCTTTCCATTATCACTTTCGAGGATTTCTTTTCAGAAAAGCACTAAATTCAAATGTGTAGCTACTTTCCTTAATAAAAACTTGTACTGAAAAGGACTGCCTTCCACATCTGTTGCCACAATTGCCAGATTACTTTGAGGAGTTCTGTTATGGAGGTGCCTAGGACACATTCTTTGGGTGATAGGGTATATCTTTATCTAAAGTGTATATATATGGTTTGGGATTTGCCTATACTGTGAGTGAAGATCTTAGATTAAAAATTTCTTCCATCATACTGTGTATATGCATAAAAATGGCATTTCTCTTAATTTATAAAGTTGCAAAAGTATGCTAGTGTATATTAAAGCGAAGTGAATAATGAAATGCTAAAAGAAACAAAATTCAGAAAATTCTGAGATACTGCTGTTATAATTTTATTCTTTCACCTTTGAACAAGATGAATATATACAGGAAAGGACAATAACAGCAGGAAATGCAGAATAACAGTATGGATAATGTTGGATGGGATCCCTGGAGATCATGTAGTTCAACCATGTGCACAGGACTGCGTGCAACCAGGTTTTTAATACCTCCAAGATGGTGACTTTACAAGCTCTCTGGGTAGCCTGTTTCAGTGTTTGACCACCATCACAGTAAAAAGAAATCTTTCCTATGTTCAAGGGGAATTTCCTCTATTTCAGTTTGTTTCCATTGCTTCTTGTCCTGTCAATGAGATCTAACTGAATAGACTGACTCTTTTTCCATTGAAGGTGTCTTCCTTGCTCTATACCTTCCTGTTGTTCTTGGGGACCTTTTAGCAGTAAAGAGCAAAGTGAAGAAGGCATTGAATACCTCAGCCATTACCATGTCCTATATCACCAGCTCTCCTGCCCCATTCAGCAATCGGCTCACAGTTTCCCTTGTCTACCTTTGGCTGATCAGATACCCATAGAAAGCTTTCCTTGTTGCCCTTCATGTAGCTTGCTAGGTTTAGATCTGAATGGTCTTTGGCTTTCCTACCCTTGTTCAGACACTATCTCCATATTCCTTCTCCTGTTCCTGCTTTCACCTCTTGTATGCTTCCTTTATATCTGATTTTTGTTTGGAGCTCCTCTTTCAGCCATGCTAGCCTCCTCCTTTTCTTGCTTAGCCTTCTTTCGCTTGGATAAATAATTCTTGATCTTGGGGTAGGTGATCTTTGAGAAATAATCAACCTTCTTTCCAGGTCTGTATCACAGGGGATTCTTCTAAGCATATCCCAAGGGAAAAATAGCTATAGCTTTGGCTTATGCATGGTGCTCATTTTCAAATTTATCATTGCTAGAAATATTCAGGTCCAGTTTCCAGAATCATTTGCCACATCAAGAACTGACAGAATGATGCCAACTCATATAAATCAGTACAAGTTGTTCCTGAGGGAATGTATAAAAATGGAAAAATCTAATCTTGCATACTAGGTAAAAATGTCAGCCTTTAATCACAGCTCTACCTGGCTGCTTCTGAGACAAAGATTTTTTTCTTTCTCTTTTTTCCTCATTACTGCTTAAGGATGATTCCATCTCCTGCAAGGAAAAATCCTCTGGAAGCAGGAGGTGAAGAATCCCAAGAAAAAACTTCATATCATCTGTGCATAAAAGAGAAATGAAAGGCCGTCATGAAAGAGGGAAATGCAACATCTGGAATATGTGGTTAAACACAAACTCAGTTTTAACTGCCCTAGCTGCCTTTGCCTCAGGATTGCCTCTTTGCCAAGGCCTCTCACAAAGAGCCTTGCCTTTATGTAGGTATATTTGTAACTTCAGAGCAATTTGCAATCCCATATTCCCCTCCATTTTCCCAGGTGTAAGGTGGTTTAAAATTTTCCATCCCAGCTTTCAGCAAGTTCTCCATTATCTTGTGCTTGCCAGTGACATTCCCATTCATCTTTTAAAAGTTTCTTTTATTCCCCTGATACCTTCTTTCCTTTCATTATCCTCACACAAAATTGGCCAGTTGGATCACATAGTAAAAGTTTCCTATTCTTTTAATTATGGCATGCCGAAGTATTTTCAGGCTCCAATACTGACAACTCCAATGCTGAAGGAGCTTTTTCTTCTGATGAAAATTGTGGGGAAGTTCAAACCCATAGTTTAATGAAGAAAACTGCTGCATTAATTATGACAAAAAGTAATAGTCAATTTATTTTACTTTTTTTTTTTTTTAGATTGGTTAAAAGCAAGAAAATGCAGTGCTGCTGATTCTGGATTGCAGCAGAGTTAATGAGAGCAATACCTCCATAGTTATTTATATTTTCTGCT
The DNA here is from genome assembly GCA_024733675.1 of Psilopsiagon aymara. Classification (NCBI taxonomy): domain Eukaryota; kingdom Metazoa; phylum Chordata; class Aves; order Psittaciformes; family Psittacidae; genus Psilopsiagon; species Psilopsiagon aymara. Next base: position 33,757 of record JANRGW010001900.1, on the reverse strand, counting down.
TGTCAGTGTTGAAGGCCTAACAATTTTTTATTAGATGCAGTGTCTTAGAAGACAGATCACGAAGATGCCTTGCAGATACCTGGCTGCAGTTTGTTCGCCCAATTCATCCATCCTTCCCGTTACTGCTAATTCTGATACTTCATTGGCCCTGATTAAACCGCTTCCTCCTTCCTCAAAAACACAAATTTGATAACCTTTTTCAATCTCTTAATAGCCCAATTTCTGGAGTCAGATTCTGACTTGACAGGAATTTTAGAGACCACTTATTAAAGTTGTTTTACTTGGTTCCAACTTACAGATATCATTTTATGTAACAGGCTGAATTAGATTACTTTTGTCCTTGTAGTGTAGGCATCAGTTTCCAACAGGCTGTTGCATCAGAAGAGTTTGAATGGCTGTTGTTAAGAAAGATGAGATATTATCAGTAATAAGGGTGAGAAAATCAACTCACTGACAAAGTTGTTGGCTTTGGGTATTTTTTTCTGAAATCCTTGTGTATTAAAGATGATGAAGAGCTGAAATTGAATGAGCAGCTGACAAGAGGGAAGAAGAGAACACAATTAAACTCACTTGGTTACTTCTTTGGATGGGGAGTTTGGCTTTTAAATTCTCTTTCTTCGGTATGAGACGGCATTGTGTTCAGGGATGTAAAATATGACTGCCAATTAGCCAGATAGTCTCCCCTGTTTTGGGAGAAGTGTGTTGAAACAGTGCAAAGTGGGCTGTATGGTGAAATGCTTTGTTTACAGATAGTATTTTTGTCTTCTGAAAGAGCTGAATTAATATGAGCAAAGTAAAAGTCAAGTTAGGAAGAGGAATACTGAGTTCAGCTTTGGTATCATGCCAGCTAAATGCAATTAAATAGATTGAGACCTAAGAAGAAGACACAAAAAGTTCATTATAGGTGCCAACTGAAAGAACAGGAAAGGGCAAAATTTAGCCAGGAACTATTATACAGGAAAAAAAGGAGAATGAGCAACAACATTGGAGTGTGGACAAACCATAGAACTGACAAAGGTGGGCAGTCACTAAGGGAAACTGGAAATCTGTGAGGTAAGAAAGAAATTCATTAAAACATTTCTGAAAATAGAGATTCCATGTTATTGCACTTATATTTATAATGTAGGCAGTTGTTAGTAACTTGGGTAAAACTAAGATCAGCAAAATGAAAGGAATGCAACTCCCAGCCTGGGAAGAGCCAAATTGCATGCGTCAGAGAGAAAAGTGAGATGCTGAGAATGCACAGCAGGGTGCTGGGTTTTGGAGTTGCCATATGCAATTTCAAATAAAGAACCTGTGAATACTTGTCTTAAAATGGTTTCTTCATTTTTTAAAAAAACTGCAACACTAATCTCTTTCATTATGTATTAGTATTTTTTCCCAAATATTTAAAGCATGTCTCAAGAAAAACTTGTACTCCCGAGGAGAGAAATACACATTAGTAAATTATAAGTAATAGTAAATCATTTTTCATGAGGTATGGATAACAAAATTGCATCATTAAATAGTACTTAATCATATATGACACAATCAGAAACCCCAGTGAGTGAAAGATAATTTACAGTAGTTATATGACTTTCTTGATTGTTCCTCTTTCCCCTTCATTTTCTGAGTAGATTTAAGTGCTTTGGACTATTTTTGCTCATCATTTGATGGAACAAGTGTGGTAGAGACGCTAAGTGACCTTGTAATGAATCCAGAATATGAGCCTTGAGCTCAGCCTATGTCAAAAGTTGCACCTAGTTTACATGTTTGCGCAAATGCTGATGGGTAACAATTCACTTAGGCTGGGCTGCTAAAGGACAAAACAAACCATTACATAGATATAACCATGAGCACATCTGGCAATAAATGCTAGTCTTCATTAGTTGCTAGTTGATAGCTTGGGGAAACATCTTTGATGGTTACTTTACAGCTTATTTGTCACTAGAGACTGTTATTAAAAAAGCAGGTGTAGTTTCAATACGAGAGTTATACAGATTTGCAAAGTGCTTGGTAAGCAAAGTTATAATGACTATAAATTGCCATGTGTTTCAACTAGTTCCATATTCTGATTTGCAGCATTTTCAACAAAGTACTTTTCGATTAGAAAATATCTCCTGGTAATACATTTGATTATTTTTTTAATTGATTTTTCTCTAATATTAAAAAAAAAAATCATTTATTCAGGCTACCGCTCTGTTGCTGAAGCACTGTCAAGACACATTATGCTGTAGTTGCTGTGAGAATCACTGCTATTCACAAAACTTGCATTTAATTTTTGTCTGGAACAAACCCACACTTGTGAAAAAATGTATTTTGACAGATGGGATTGCTCTGCAGCCAGCTGTATGGAGTAGCAGGACACCACACAAGTAAATAGCTGGATAGCGCACACTTATGCAGATCTGCAAGTGGAGTTAATTGATGACGACAAATCAGTCTGACCGAATCTGGTATGCTGCTAGCTTGAGACTCCCAGGCTCCAACAGTATCTGTCTGCTGACAAGGCTTTCTCTTCTGCATGCAGCATAAATAAGATGTTATTTCTAAAGTAAAACTTTGACAGTTAGGTAATATTTACGCCTTTATGAATCCTAACAAATGAAGTCTGGAGACTTTCATTACTCTCTAGTTGTATTCCAGCACTGATAAACCACATTTCTGAGATGTCATCCAGAACATATAGGATATTGACTGCCTACTGATATTTTCTTCTAGAATAGTTTAGCACCATTCAAGAATAGAAGTAGAATAGTTCCAGCTGGAAGGGACCTGCGCAGATCATCTGGCCCCACTGCCTGACTAATTCAGGGCTGTGCAAATGAAAGCATGTTATTAAGGGCATTGTCTAACTGTTTCTTAAACACTGACAGGCTTGGGGTACAAACCACCTCTCTAGGAAGCCTGTTAAAATATTTGACCACCCTCTCAATCAAGAAATGCTTCCTAAAGTCCAGTTTAAACCTCCCTTGCTGTAGTTTTGAACCATTTCCACACACCCGTCACTGGATATGTGGGAGAAGAGATTGGTAATAACAGTTTGATGATCACTCCCCATCGCCCGTTTCTGACTTTATGGGACTGAGGCAGTAACAGTGTAAAATTCTTTTAATAGCCTTATCTGGTAGTTTCTAAACTGAGTAAAAGTCCTGACCTGCTGCTTTTTAGGATATTATCCTGAAACACTAAAGTATTGACTTTTCAGAAAGACAGATCCTTTGATGTCTTTTGCAAGACATCTTGCATTACAAAACATAAAAGCCAAAAGATTTTATCCGTATTGGAGCAGGTCAGGCTAAGTAAGACTTACGAGTTGTACTCCGATGTGAAAAGGAAGTGCAATGAGTGGCTGCAGCTTTTCTTTTGAGTTCTTATATGGTGGCATTCTGTGTTATAAATACTGTTTGGAGAATATTTTTCTAGTAGTGCTTTGTGAACGTGTGAAACTTTGAACCTTTATGCATCTTTCTCTCTGATGGTTGTTATGTGATTTCCACGTTTCATTTTTCACTGAGTTAGCATAGAAGGTTACTAAGGCTGTCCAAAGCTTCCTTTTTTTGGATCTGAAACCATGTTTCATACCATGCATAGCAGGAATTTTGCTTCTGCAGGTAATAGAAGGATCTTCATAGTCTTGAAAACCACTAAAAATATGGCAAGGTGAATACTGCTGTCTTATTGTGATTAATCAAAATCCAATTGGCATCAAGCTGTTTTCTTAATTGCTAATAAAAGGAACATTTTCACCAGGATCAAATCATGCATATATAGATTAACATTCTTAGGCGGTTAAGTTGTGAGCAAAACCTAAGTTTGTTTCGTTGATACTACAGTAGTTCATATCTGTTAAAAATAGTTACCATGGGATGGGCCTCTTTAATGTACAGGCATTTTTTTCATATATTGTTATACAGAGCTAAAAATAAATTTGTGACATGGATCATTCATTACTCATCATTGTATTCATACTGTCACCATTTAAACGTTCTCTTTGCAGAGCGGATAATAGGCAATCAGTGGTTAATTTAGGATTGCTTCTGTCCCAATTAATCAAAATTTCACATAGATGTTTAAGACTTTTTTCTTAAAAAAACCCTTGTGAAATATGAATTTTCACATCTCTTAGATAACAGGAACTGAAATATATGGAACTCAGAATAAATCTTAATTAAAAATCTGAATTGAAAGTAATTTGATGAAGTTCGATTATTAACTAGGCAAATATACTGTGGATTGAAAGAAAACTCACACTTGGAAAGAATAGATATGTATAAAAATATTCAAATCCCATTCAAGCTCTTTTTTTACATGTAATTTTTTTGTTAATTTTAATGTCCCTGTAAAGATATCATTAAAAAATCCTCTCAATATGAGCTTTGCCATATATAATGAGTTTAGCAGACAGACTTCACTGAATTTAATCTGAGAAATGCTTGTCAGCATGCAATGTATATGTGCTCATAGATGTGAAATGACAAATCAAAACATGTGCTAAAAGACTTAATCTGTTATTTGCCCAGAGTGAGAGAAAGGCGCTAAGGGTATTTGACTGTATTAGCCTCACTAAATTATGTTTTATAGAGGCTTGCTATATAGTCTGTATAATGAAAAATTTGAGAGATACAGTTCTCTGTGTGTGATTTTGGCACAGAACACAAGGAGCTCAAATTTTGTATTTGTGAACTTGATGTATGCTGGAGAAGCAGTTGGAGAATGAGGACATCTTTTTGTTTCAGCCTCCTCTTCAGGTTATTTTCCTTTTCCTCTTTTACTTCTGAGTTGCCGTTGAGGCTGCCAGCTCTGCATGGCTGGAAGTTATCTCTTTGTACGCATTTTGTACTGTGGGGCCTCATGATCTGTTGGATGACTCTACAGCTGCAGCTCTGAGTGGTTACAGATGGAATATGTATTGGGGTAAAGACACTCTCATGTCATAAACAGTCATAATTATTTAACCAGCTAGGTTTAAATATTCTATGGTCATAGGAGGAAAAAGTCGCATACATGCTCACTGACTTGGTAAGATCTGCATAGTTCGATTTTTAGCCATAGACAGCAGCATATTCTTAGGTCTGAGTTCACCTCCCTCAGCCTTAAGGTAGGAGCAGAGTCACATTGCACCAATCATTGGGGAAGGTCATATTCAGATGTGATTTATATTCACTTATGCTGAATTGCTCCCTGGAAATGCTTTTTCATCATATGGGGAGACAAAGTTGACAAGGCTTCTAACACAAGCAATTAAAATTAGCTGAAATTTCTCCAGGTCCTACTGTACACATCTACTCCTCTTTCACCTCTTTTTCTCTTCTTCTCTCACAAAGATGAGACTGCAGTAGAGAACACTGTGCTCCTCTATAGTATTTAGCATAATACCTGCTGAGCAAACTTCCACCTTTCATAAGGGTTTCCTTTCTGAAGCCTTCTCTAAAATCACACAGTGCTTTTAAGTCCGTGTATGACTAGTCCTAGCATACACGTGGTAGTAGATCTTTATTGTGAACAATGAGAACCATCTTGCAAACTCTGGATTTCCTGGGGACAAGCCTTATGTCAGCAGTTTTCTCACTGCCTTTTCCTAAAATTGAGCAAGGAAAACCCAGCAACTGGTTGGCAGAAAGTCAAAATGCTGATAGAAAATGACTTAACACTAGTAGAAAGCATAGGAACATCTTGAATATGATGCTGCATTTCCTATAGTATCCACAGTAGATGAGATCAGAAAAAAATGTTTTGAATTTCAGATGAAGATAATAAACCTCAAGCACTGCATTCAGTGCTTCATCAGCAGTTCAGAAATAGGAATCCTTAGTTGTGAGCCAAGAGTCTGTGTTTAATGCAAAATTTATTCTGCATCTTAGATGGTTATATATGACTGAACTATTGATTTTTAATTGTATCTTTCAGAATTTAGCTGCTCACTCACACATGTGATATACCTCAATCATTTGTAGGCAGGCATATGCCTCTTTAAGACTTGTTTCCTGTGTAGATAATACGCTGCAGTTCCCTGGAGACCTTATAAGCATATCGCAAAAGCCAGCACAAACAGAAGGCTTGCTAATACCAAAACAAGTGATTAATATTAATTCCTATACTCCACTTCTGTCAAAGGCTTCGGAATCAGCAATTTTTTTTTGTCCTGGGAGAACATAAAATAGGAATACAAATTCTCGGGTGCCTATGTAGCCGCCTGCTTTTATGTCAGAGGTTGCTAATTTTCAACCTGCATAATAAAAATGGTATGTCAACAGGGTTTCTTTACCCTTGTTTTACTCTAAACAGGTTTTTTCATCATATCTTTTTCTTTAACAAGTAAAAAAACATATATGGCATTCCATAGTCACTACAGATAAGTGACAATAGCTATTCCAGTGCTTTTTAAACAATATACATTACAGGTAATCAACAAAAATATGTTCCTGACCATACTTCAATATTAAAACTAATCAGGCTCCAAGACCCCCTCATGTCCTGTCTCCTAGGTTTCATCTTCTTTCCTTTTTCCTTTTTTGGAAGTGTTATCAGCACATGATTGATACAAAGAAAGGTAATATAAACTTGGTACATGATGATAAAGGGTTCTACTGTAGAAGCTTTTCAAGAAATAACTAGAATAAAGAAGCTGATCTTTGCTAAAAAGAACATCTTTAAGTGTTCTAGTGAGAAGTTAGGTTATGTTCGCTAAATGACCATCTGGAAGACTACCTGAGCAGCACAATGCAGTATTAAGATAAGGATTTCTTGTCCTTATGATTTTTAAAACAAATAGATAAGCTATTCTCTCCCATCTCAGAAAAGCTACTTTCTGGTTTTCAGCTTGTTAATGGGTTATCTTGTAAGCTCAGTATAAATGGCAGAATCAACAATAGTGAAAACTAGAATTTGTTCCAGTGAAGATCTGTTTATTCTACATATTCTTATGTTACTATCTAGTGATTTTTTTATTATTTTTAAGTAAATTTAGTGGTTTAGTGGTTTAGTGGTACCTTTTTTATAAATTGCTACTTGAAACAGTTTTATATCCATTTATGATCAGGTTTAGCTTTTGAGGTTTGGGAACAGCACTGCTGTACTCTTCAGACTTATCCTAGTTCTGTATTTAAATGTGTTTTTTCCAGGAGACTTTCACTAATGGAAGTTTTCAGATACATTTCTGTTTCTGTAAAGTGATACCTTTCAGCAATTAATCTAAAGGGGGAAAAAAAGCCAAGCACATAAGGCATTGCATTTTTCTTATGTGAATAAAGCCACATCTGACTTTGAGATGAAAAATCTGGTCCTCAGTTCACATTGAATCATAGAATGGCTGGGATTGGAAAGGACCTCAATATCATCCAGTTCCAACCCTCTTGCCTAGGGCAGGAATGCCTCACCCTTCTTTTTAGATGCTATTCTAGCAATGACCGACTTGCCTGGTATATCTACTAATACTTTTCTTCCTCATTAATCTTTGTTAAAAAGATCAAATAGTGTGATCATGGAGAACTTTTCATACAGATGACTTCCATAAGGTATCTGATACAAAGTACTTCAAAACACTCTGTAACATTGAATTAATTAATTTAAAACATGTATAAATTTTAAGAAAGGCCATGTGTTGATTAATTAAAAGTAATGCTTTAATGCAGACAGATTTTAAGTCAATATTGGATCCTGAATTCTTCAGGGCTCAGCTGTACAGTCAGTTGTAAGATTATAAGGGGAAATCCTTAATTCTACTCTCTCAATTGTGAATTAATCCCATTCAAACCCACTTTCTTATTTCAGTATTTCTCAATTGGCATTAGCTGACAAGATAGGTCAAAGTACACACTGCTGCCTTTAAGATCACAAAGGCTTTCCTGAGAATTATGTGGGCTTAGAGAAGAGAGATTAAACTTTTAGCATAAGAAGACTGGACTTGTTAACAGTTAAAACAAACTTTTTATGTATGGTGATGGAATAAGCATGGAAGTTGAAAAGGGAGAGTGAATGCTGAATAAGAAGAAATGTAATTTTTAGTGGTTTTTTTCCCTAAAGTATAAGCATACTAAATTATTCACACTATAATAAGGGGAGATAGCATATGAAATTATACCTCTAAATCCATCCATACTGTAATTGTATGGAAGATATAAAAGCTGAAAGCAAAACGCATTAAAACTGTATATTGAATGCATTATAATATTTGTTAATCTATGGTTCGTTTTACTTTATATTCTTTTGTTCTTTTTCTTCCCACTGTTAGATAGCAGAAAAAAAAAAGGCATTACAAATGTTTTTATAATGCACTTGCATTACAGCATCTAGACAAATAGCTTAATTTTGCATGGTTTAAAACAGATTCAGTCACCTGGCAGCCGGTACTTTCCAGATTATTCTTCTATTTAGGGCAATGAATAAGCAGTAAACTTCACGTAATGAAATGACAACTTCTTGACTGGGATATTCTATACTCTACTGCCCTGTTGCCAGATTTTTTTGTCCCAGCCATAGAGCCTGAAGGGACACTTGGCTACAACTACATTAATGACACAGTGCAGGACTGAATGTAGTATAGAAGTCACCTTCCTGGCCTGACACAGAAGATACTAACTGCCATGTTTGCAAACCCCTGTCTCGCAAAATCTCTTCTGAGTACTACATGTTTTCAAAATAACTATGAAATTTCATTGTAATATAGCTGCATTTCAGCTTTTCTATTTTTTCACATTCCTTTTAGAATGTCATTGTTGTTATAGTCCCTGGTTTATAACTTAACCTGTTTTGCAAGTGCAAACCCAATTCCAGATGGTAAATTGATTGTCAGAGAATTCAGTGATGAAATCGATGTCCTACAACTGGGTGATACAACTGGAAATAGTGAGGGCATATTATTGTGTTTGGTTTTGCTATCACAAAACAAGGAAGAAAAAATATGCCTGATGCTTTGTTGCACTTGTTAAAGGAATATGACTTTCTGTCAGTTGGTGCACCACCTAAATGAGTATGAATCTGCCTTATGTCTGCTTAATGTATTTTCCTTTTGATCCTTGATTGCATAAGAACTCCCCAAATCATTACAGTATCATTTTCTGAGTGTGGCTACATAGGTTTTGGTTTTAAAATGAATTCAC